>CATIWR010119171.1:0-65090 GCA_949677035.1 Omphalea diandra | reverse complement strand
TATATATATATATATATATATATATTATTTTCTTTCTTCTCAAATTTGTCTTTAGGTAATCGGTCTTAATGGGACTAGACTTTTCACACCCGTAACACTTCACTTGATCAAGCTTATTCTTTTCCTTTCAAGGAACTTCCTATAGAAATGGTTGGTTATGAAAGCCACCTCTTCCTCACCTAATTTTTCACCATCGAAGCTTGAAAATTTAGAAGTAGCTTTAAGTGTACCTCTCACTTTCTCTTTGTTGTCTTCCTCCATTGCGGATGGTGTTTCTCTGTTAAGATTCATGTCATAATCAATAAGATTCCTCAATAGCTCATCCAAACGCATTGTCTTCAAATCTTTGGCATCTTTGAGAGAAGTGACCTTGCTTAACCATTCTTTAATGGATAACTCAAAGCTTTCTTCATAAGTTCTTCATTGGTGAATAGCTTTTCAAAAGCCTTTATTTGTGTAATAATTTTGATGTTGTGATTATACATTCAAGAAATTTTCTCCTCCAACTTCATCAAGAAGGTCTCATATTAGAAGATAAAGGTCTCTTTTTTTTTTTTTTAACTTGGTTTTTACCTTTATGAGTGACTCCTAAGGCTTTCCAAATTTCTTTAGTAGTTCTCTTCATATTCATCTTGTTGTAGTTACGTTTATTTAAGGCACAAAAGAGTATGTGGATAACCTTATCATTACTTGACACTTGCTTTTTTTTTCTCTTTCAAATATTTGATTAATTTCCTTCTTTATTTGAGTCCTATTTGTAAGTGTCTTTATTGAATATATGGTCCTCTTTCTATTATTCTTCATAGCTTAGTAGATTTCAATCTTAGGAAGTAGTACATCCTACTTCTTTAATATTAATAGTCAACTTTATGGAAGAATGGAGGTCTCACAATTAATTATCCTTTAAGTCTATGCTCATTTTCGGCTACCAAGGTTCTTTTCTTGCAATTAACTTTGAATAAAAATCAAGGCTCTAATACCACTTGTTAAACCATAGTAAGAATGGCAACCCAAGATGGAGATGAATTCGTTGCTTCTAAAAATTGAGAGAAGAAAAAATGAGATACAAAATTTATAATAGTTGGCCAACAATGCCTACATTTGCTCTCTAAATCACACTTAGGCCGTTCACTATCTTTTTAAGGATCAAATACAACCTTCATTTTTACTAGGCTCCTAGGGAACCTTAAATACTCTTTTTTTAAAGGCTCAAAAGAGCAAAACTCACCCTGATATTCTTATTGACTAAACACCATTTTTTTTTTACCTTATAAAGGAGTAATCCTGAGTAAAAGTCTCAAACTTTATGATAGGCAACAAGATTACAATTAGTGTATAAGAAAGTTTACACTCAATAATTCAAAAGTTAGTCAAAAACTCAAAAAGGTCACACTTACCTAAAAATATAAACACAAAGTTCACATCAAAAAATGGCTTTCACAAATTGTCTAATATATACTAAAGGCCTTAGAAAAGTTCTTTATGTAGACAATATCCCAAAAACTATCCAACAGACACAAAGAAAGTTATCTTGCCAGCTTTTGAAAATATAGTCTTTATGCTTTGTCAATGGTTATTGAATTCTTTGCATGATCATTAAGATTACAATATCTCTTTCTAATGGTCTTTAGTTAGTTGTAAAGATGTTGATCTTTTCTAGGATTTTTGCCATGTTATTAGGTGACTTTTCAACGAGCATTAGTCCTTTTTAATAGTCATTTAACCATATTTGATTGATTCGTTACAATGCTTCTTAAAGGTTTTTTCAATGAGGCATTAAAATCTATCGATAGTCATTAGTCATACAACGATCATTGAATGTTATTTCATGATCATTGAAATCTTTTTCAAATCAATCAGTCAAGTTATGGTACTTCTTAAAAACTTTTTCAATAATCATTGTCCATGTTTAATGGTTGTTGTTTTCTTCCATAATCGTGGTTTGTTGTTTATGATTATTGCAGTTTTTGTTTTTGCTTGTCTTCACTTTCTCTTTTTTTTTTTGTTCTTGCACCTTTTTTAACCTCATATTTGCCTTTAGCATTAGCTTGTTCATTAGCATGCCCAAGTCCTCTAAACTTGAGATGTGTTTTACCTCCATATTTAAAAGCAAATAAGGCCATCGAACAATATCTCCATGCTTTAGGTGTTTTGCCTTAATCTTTAAAAGCATCGAAGGGATTAAGTATTCTTACGCCTATATCCTTACGGATGTGGTTTGTCTCAAAGTATTGCCCTTAAGTTGTGCTTTGCCTCCATCTTTAAAAGCATCTTAAAGAGTCAACAATACCCTATGCAAACTAAGGCATAACTTATAAGCACAAATACTCAAACATAAAGATTGAAAATTCTCCTAGTTTGAAATCATTCAAAACACATTAATCACTTTAAAGATTAAAGTAAGTGCCTTAGTGACATGAGGTCACATAGTCAACAATAGTAATTAAAAAAAAAAAGATTAGATCGAGTATTTTTAGTGATTTTGAGAATTTAGTCAACTAGGACACAATAATTAGATAGAATTATATGAAATTGTGAACAAAATTAGATGAATAGTACTCAAATAAAATTACATAACACCACAAACAAAATTATGGTAATTATAATGAATTGGATCAAGTATTTTAGTAATTTTAAAGATTTTAGGCAATTAAAACATGATGAATAGTAGTCAAATAAAATTATACAAAATTGCAAATAAAATTATATAATTTGAACAAAATGAAGATAATCGAGTACTTTTAGTAATTTAAAAAAATTTAGTCAATTAGGGCATAATGAATAGTAATTAGATAAAATTAAGTGAAATTATAAAAAAAAGTATAGTAATTAAAATAAGTTAGAGATCATCAAATATTTTAACAATTTTAAAAATTTAGTCAATTAGAGAATAATCAGCAATAATTGCTTTAAGTCATAAAAAAAAATTCTAGTAATTAGAATATATCATATAGGATCAAATCTTTATAATGATTTTAAATAATTTATTCAATTAGGCATTATGAATTGTAATCAACTAGAATTATATGAAATCATAAAGAAATTTTATTAATTGGAAGAAATTAAAAGGATTTGAATAAATCAAATTTGATCCAAGTTCATATCATAGGATTAGAAACAATATAGGTGTTTACTTATAGAAAATTGAGCTTATTTTCTAAAAAAAATTTCACATGGAGTAAGAAATAAAATTTTCTATTTAAATTGAATTATTTTCTAAATAAAAAATGCTAAAAATTAATTTTATAGTTTTTCATAATCACACATTCCACTAGAAAATAAGCTGATGTTGCTCTTTATTTTGCCAATAAAATTTATTACTTTTAATTAAAAAATATAGAGTTCTCCAAATATTGAAAATATCAGTATTGCTCTCAAATCTCATTATAAGTATTTTTTTTTTATTTTCTTAGTTGTTTCAAATTTTATTAATTGATTTGAATTAGGTCTTACTCTAATACTTGATTTATCCATTTGAATAGAAATTAGAATATAGTAATTTTTTTTAAAACTTCTCTATGTTAGTGATCAATTCTTTTTTGTCAATATGTCTTAGAGTTATATTCTTTTTTTTTTTTTAATATATTCATTGTGTAAGTTATCTTCTTTATTTGAGTAAAAACTTTTTCACTACTTGACTTTTATTTTTATTTAAATTTTTCATTTTTTGAAGGAATTTAATGTCATCTTTTACTTGTGTATTATGTTTTGTTCTTTTGAAAAAAATGAAAAAATAATAAGCAAAAATATAATGATATAATTTGTTGAACTATGTTATTCAAACTTAAGTCAAAACTCTCTTTTGATCTTGACAATACAGATTGAAATGTTCTAATATCAATTTTAAGTGTTATTTTTACCAATATTAAGTTAGAATCTCATTGGAAGTTGAATATGAGTGATTAGAAGGAAAAAACTCAAAGTATGAAAATTTGTCTTCGAAATTAGCAACCGCGAATTTCGAAGTGATCGCAAAATTTGAAAAAAGTGTTATTGAGATTCAAAAGTAGTGACTGCGAATTGGTGAAATAACATCTCCATATTAGATAGATGGTTTTACAGTGACAATCCCATCTAAAGAGGCAAATAGCGACCGCAAATTTTAGAATCAGTTAGAAAGATCCAACGACTAGTTTTTGAAGAGACTAATGGTTTCATGTCACGTGGACTAAACGACCACGAATTTCATTTGATGAGCATTTAATGTAAGATATATCTAGCACAACTTGGAGATTTAGACATAGTTTTTTTGTAAGAACTCTTTGGTGGTTATTGCTTATAAATACACCACCAAATGGACTTGAATGCAAAAGGATAACCATTTGATTGTGTCAAAACTCTTGGAAAGTTAATTATCAACTTTAACTCTTTATTTCTTTGTACATAGTTTGGTGTAAGTTTTAAACACCTTAGGTTTGGGTTTAAGAGTGAGCCTTTGTATAGAAAACTCTTATTTAGGTTTGAGAGTGAGTCTTAGAAAACTCTTGTGTAGGTTTGAGTTTTAAACTTGGGGAAACACTTGTAAGGTTTTGTGTAAGCCTAAAACACTAAGTTGAGTGTGAACTTTGGAAAAACACTTGTAAGGTTTGGTGTGAGCCTAAATACTAAGTTGAGTGTGAGCTTGTAAAACACTAGTGATTAAATGAAACACCCAATTGGTGAATTGGTGAGTGGATGTAGGGCTGGTTAATGCCTAAACCACTATAAAACTTTTGTGTTCATTCTTCTCCTACTCTTCCTCTAATATTTTATTTTTGTAAGCTTCCTCCAAAATCAAAAGTTCAAATTTGCCACCAATTCAACCCCCCTTCTTGGTACATTAGGGCCAATATAATTGTAAATAAAAAGAATCACATGAAGTGAAAGTAAAAATCTTAATATAAACTCATGTTTTATTTTTCAATTAGGAAAGAATTTCTTATTCTTAGAAAATGAATATATTTTTTAAATAGAAAATAAATTTTCATAAAAAATAATTTCTAAAAAATTTAAAATGAAAAAATAAAAAATAGTTTTTTGTAAATAAATAGGTCCTATGAAAGTCAATTTATAAATTGTTTTGATAGAGGAAAAGGCTAATTTAATGCATTTATATTCCCAAAAATAAATGTATATAGAGTATTTGAGTGACAGGTATTGATGCTACCTTAATCAAAATGGATGACTAGGCTCAATTTGTGCACATAAAACCCAACTTAGTTTGGGTCTCGCCAATATACCAATTATAACAATAGTTTAACCCATTCTGAATATTTTAGCTACATTAATCTTCTTATTCTTATCCATTATCTTCATTGTTCAATCCAACGAGGTTATAGTTACTTAGCTAAGCTAGTTTAATCCAAATAAGGTAGCTTATATTCATCTTTAGATATAGATGTCATTTAAGCCTCCTATATAAGAAGCTCCTTTTAGGCATATAATCTATTTAGTTTCCAAAACATTCACTTAAAAACACCCCTTATTGACTTAGGCATCAAAGTGGACATATTTCTCTCCCCTCATTTTGTACTTTTTTGTAATTCCTATCTAACACATTTGAAGCTACTAGTTCATTTTATAAGCTCATCAATTGATGTGGTGAGAGTAGAGAATTTGGTGACTTTTAGTCTTTTAGCCATGAATCTAAATGCTAATGTTAACCAATAGCAATTTGGTAACTCAATGATGCCCAGCCTCGTTAATGCTCCTATTGCAACTCATGCCAACAATAACAAGCAAAATAACAACCCACTACCACCCTTGTAGATTTGTTAGAATAAGGCCAAGGTGGAGTTGCTAATGCACCACCTTAAGATCCTTAACCTATAAAACTTTTGGTATTTATTTATAAAGAGTTGTAGCAATATTGAGAAAACTACAACAAAGCCTCCTACAAGCTCGAGAACTCATAGCAATTGCAATTGCAACTTGAGCTCCTCCCTTAATACCAACACCAAATCAAAATCATACCTCTTTACTGATGACCTATCATAAATAAGCTAGGGCTTTAATTCAAAGTCAACTAGCCTGGTTGGAGCACCTGCATGCCCTAATTATACATCCTCAACTCAATATATTATTACCAAGGATAAGATAAAAGCATCCTCTTGTAAACTTATAGATATCTGAGTTGGTAGAGCCAAAAGTTTATTGCTTAATGATGAGGTTCTATAAAAGAAAATTATGGAAGCCATTAAAAAAAGCAAGTTAAAGGGCACTTTACTTTAGATTATCACTCTTATTATCACAATTCTTTGTCTCAAAAAGTATTTAAGCTCCTAAATATTGACAATAATGATTACTCCACTAACATTATAAGCCATATCTATAAGTTTTGATTTAAGTTGGAGCTTCATAACTACTCAGACTTTTTATTATACAAATTTTCCTTCCATCCTAGAGTAGCATATGAGTGGTATTAGGACCTAGCTCATGGTTTAGTCCATAGCTTTACATAGTTATCTCAAGTGCTTATAGCTCGGTTCATTTCAGTAATACCTTAAGTCAAGATCTCATTTGACCTTCATGAGATAGTTCATGCAAAGGGGGAGTCATTGCATAATTACCTCATAAAATTTAATAAATGTAAATCAACAACCTTATCATGAAGTTGTTACTGTTGATGCCATGATTTAAAGTTGCAAAAATAAGGGTGATTTGACTTTTTGAATGTGGATCCCCTAAAGAGTTTCTATGAGTTAATAATAATGAACCATGAATTCATTTGTTTGGATGATAATCTAAGGACTTAATATTATAGTTTATATAAAAGGAAAAAAGAAAAGGAGCATGACATCATAAATGATAGAGATTGAGCTAAAAATAGTGACCCATATTCTCATTCTAGATCTAGCAACTCCTATTACAACTCAATCCATTACTTTACCCCCTTAGCTACTAGCAAAAGTGATGTCTTACACTAGATACAATAGTCAAGTAAATGAATATGGCATCCAAACCCGTTCAAGAGTTCAACCATAAAAAATATAAGGCTAATATTATAATTTTCGCTGAGATAATAGCTATAAAATTGAAAAGTGTTGAGAACTTCACAATGAGATTGAACAGTTAGTTTAATAAGGGTGATTGAATCATTTTAAAAAAAAAAGACCTGCCAGTGACGAAGATTGGTAATAGCTATAAAATTGAAAAATGTTGAGAACTTCACAATGAGATTGAGCAGTTAGTTTAATAAGGGTGATTGAATCATTTTGAAAAAAAGACCTGCCAGTGACGAAGATTGGACTAAACATTAGTATGAGGATGACCATCTTGATAAAAGAGCCACACCAAAAAATATGTAGGCATTATTGAGGAGAGACGACAAGAGGTGATAGCTCAGCTAGATAAAAAAGACAACTTTGCAAAGTGCATTCAATTAATTATTAATATAGTTGAGGTAATGTTTTACCCAATCACATTTTCATATGAAAATAATAAGGGGTTATGTACCCCTCATGTAGATGCTTTGAAAGTATAAGGCCAATTTGAGAATTACCTAGTTAAATGAATCTTAGTAGATAATGGTAGCTCTATCAATTTGTTGATCTTTGATGCATACAAGGCTCTTAGGTAAGATACTACTAGACTAAAGCTTGTTCAAATGCCCCTCATTAGCTTAGAAAGAAGAATAATTGGTGTAGTTATGGTAGTAAAGCTTAATATGGAATTTGGAGATTAAATGTCACTAAGAAGTTTAAAGTTGTTTAGATGGTAGTGGACCTCTTTTGCTGATAATGCCATTATTAGCAAACGCATCTTGTATGACATAACTACTTACAAATACAATATATATCTAATCATGGACATTCTAATAGAAAAAGTTCAGTTATGGTAAAAGGTGATCAAAAGGTTGCAAAAAAAAACCTATAAGAACAAATTGAAAAGAGGTTACCCATACAACTACCATAGAGCCTTTCGATATCTCTTAATATAAACCCACTAAAGGTGCAAAACTAGTAAAAGACTTAAAGCCCTTCTTGATTAAAGAAGGAAAAACAGAAAAGATAAGGACATAATTATCTGAGCTAATTGATGAGGAGATTTCCTTAATCGTTTATAAAATTGCAAAAACCTTTGTTTATCTACTTCTAATATTATATGGATCAATCCATCAATTATAGCTTATAAGCTAAATATTGATAACAATTTCAAGTCTGTGAAAGAAATGAGAAAAAATCATGCCCTTAAAAGATAACAGGCCCTACCTGATGAGGCATGTAAATTAATCTATACTAGCTTTAATTATTTAAGAAGTTCAATACACTGCCTAGCTGGCTAATATAGTGTTAGTCAAGAAGTTTAATGGTCAATGAAAAATATGTGTGGACTAATCTTAACAAGGCTTACCCTAAGGACAGTTACCCCTTGCCTAACATTGATTAGTTACCTTAAGGACAATTACACCTTACCTAACTTTAATTAGTTAGTAGAATCAACCATGGGGTACAAGCTCCACAACTTTATTGATGCTCAGTAGGGTACCATCAAATCATGATGTTTATTTTAAACGAGGAGAAGATGAGCTTTATCATTGATAAAGGCACTTACTGCTCCAAAGTAATGCCTTTTAAGCTGAAAAATGCTAGAGCTATGTACCAATGACTTATTATAGGCTGAAAGACCACATTGGTAATAACATTGACATGGATGTAAATGATAAGATTATTAAAAGTCCTCAAACTAAAAAACATGTTAGAGATATTAAAGAAGCCCTAGCCATTTTTTATTAATACAATATGAAACTTAAACTTAAGAAATGTGCTTTTAAGTTTTGAATTGGCAAATTCTTAGGTTTCATGATCTCAAACGAGGCATTGAGACAAATCTAGCTAAAATATAGGTAATGCTCAAAATGCAAACCCTACAGATGATTAAAGAAGTATAAAAAGCTTAATGGGAGAATTACTGCTCTAAAGAGATTTATTTCTTATTTAGCTTAACATTGTCTACCTTTCTTTAAAACATTAAGAAACTAAATAATTTCACTTAGATAAAAGAGTGTTAGCTTTGAAATGCTTAAGTCTTCATAAGCTCACCACTATTACTTAATTTTTAAAGCAAGATGAGCTAGTCTTCATGTACTTATTGCCATAAAAAAAAAACACATTGCTTCAGTCCTAATTAGAGAGGAAGAAGGCATATAAATGCCTATATGCTACATAAGCAAAGTCCTAAGAGGTCTCAAGCTAAACTACCCTATACTAAAAAAGCTAGCTCATGTCCTAATTACCTCAGTAACTAAGCTCGAGCAATGCTTTCAAGCCCACATCATTATAATATAAGTAGATTAGTCTATAAAATAGTTGCTTTAAAAAGCAAAGACATAAAAAAGAATGGATAAATAGGTAGTACAACTCTAAGAGTTTGATATCAGATATCAGTAAAGATAAGCATTAAAGGCTCAATACTTGCAAACTTTATGGTTAAACTGACAACGATAGAGCTAAAACATGATAGTAGTCCAACCAAATAAAAGTGGTAGTTATATGTAAATGGTGCCTCAAAAACAAAAGCTATTGTACCTAGCATCATCCTAATAGGATCAACTGCATTGCAACAAAGTATGCTTTAAGTTTAAGGTTCCAAGCTATCAATGAATGTTGTTGAATACAAAGCCTTGATAATGGAACTACAACTAACCTAAGAGGTATGAGCTAACCATGTCATTATTTATCGTGATTCTTAGCTTATAGTTCAACAATTATTAAGTAATTATGTCGTTAAAGATCTTGCCATGCTCAAGTACAAAGACCATGATAAACATAATCTTGAGAACCTTGAGATAAAAAAAAAAAAAGATAATTAGAGTTTGGAACAAGCACCTTAAGCTAACGATGACAATGCAGAGCTGTTGGCTAAGTTGGTTGCTTTTCCTGGTAAAAGTCCTTTTGGAAGAAAGAAACCAACCCTACATTCTCATGGTAGCTTATGTGACATTTATAGCAAAAGAATATAATTAGATGAGCACTTTCATCAAGTGCTTAAACTATAAAAACCAACATATAAATGTTAAAAAAGCTTGAACTATTATCTATAAGGCAACAAATTACTTAAAAGAAGATGGGATCTTGTACAAACAATCTTATACCATATCTTTGCTTAAACGTGTTTCTATAGAGGAACACAATTATGTTCTAAGAGAAATCCATGAAGGTATCTATGAATCACATGAAATTAGGACCACTTTGGTAAGGAAGGCCTTTTGTTCAAGTATTTTTGGCCTTCCTATTCAATGATGCTAAAGAACTCGTGTAAAAGTGTGATGCATGCCAAAGGCCCAACTCAATCCTTAAACAACCCTCAACTGAACAATAACCTATTGGTTGACATGGCCTTTCTACTAAGGGGGAATTGATATCTTAAGGCCTTTTGCATAAGTTCCTAGACAAAAACAGTTTGTTGTTATAGTCATTGACCATTTGCCCTCGCCACTATCACTTTTACCAGTATTCTTATGTTTTTTTTTTAAATAAAAATGTGATCTACCACTTTGATATCCTAAGGATCCTTATCATTAACAATGGAAACTAATTTAATTATGAGTAGTTCAGGTCTTACTATGTTGACTTACCCATTAATCTAAAGTTCACTTTTATAGCTCATCCTTAAACAAGTGGAATGACTAAAGTTACTAACTGTATAATTTTGTAAGGGATGAAAAAAAGAATTAAATATGCTCAAGGTTCCTAAGCTAAACAACTTAATCATGTGCCACAACTTTTTTCGTACAACTCTAAGACTATTACTAGATAATTACCATTATCCTTAGAGTATGGGATTGAAGTAGTCATCCCAATTGAAATAGGAATTCTTTCTTATAGGATTCTCCATGATGATGTCGAGTAGAATGAGGCAAAGCTACGCTTCAACCTTAATTTTCTCTTTTTTTAAAAAAAAGAAAGGATGTTGTTATTAGAATAGTTATCTATCAATAAGGGTAGCTTAGTTGTATAATAAATTAACTAAGCATTGAGCTCTCAAAGAGGGAGACTTAGTACATAGATAAGTTAATGTGGCTAAAGGTAACTCTAGAGTTGCCAAGCTCATTCTAATTAGGAAGGATGGTTTAAAGTTGCCATGGTCTATGCTCAACTTCATGCGAACTTAAAACTCTAGAAGGAAGGCCTATTTCTAGTATATGGAATATGGATAATATTAAGAAGTACATTATTTAAATATCCCTAGCTATTTTTCTTTATAATAAGGCTTGATCAAACATTTAGTCATTGTACTATGTTCTTTTATTCAATAAAAGTCACTATTTCACTGAATCCCTCAATTTAGAGTTCTTGATATTACATCTTAAAACATTTATCATGACATGCATAAATGAAAGTCTAGCACTTAATTGGATGGTCATAGCTACTTTGAAAAGGCATGTACCAAGCTACTGTGAGGACTTGGATCAATTACATGAGTTTCCTTGGGGAGCAAATTTGCCATCATACACATGTCGTTCTTTATACATTTAAACTCATGTGGATATCTGCAAAGCTCCATGTTCAAGACTTATGCCCTAAACTTTTACAACGATCATAAGAGGTGTGATGAACATGCACTCATTCCAAGGGGTGCAGCACTTCTTAGGTTAGTCTTCCCATATATCGCCTTATATACACTATTAAGCTTATGGCTAATAAGAGCCTATAATAAGACTCATAATTATGAAATGACTAGATAGTAACACAATGACTTTCAAAACCTTTTTTAAAAATTCAACTAATATATATATATATAGACACACACGCACCTTGACGCTGTCAAAATTTTTGACGTGTCATGTCAAGCTGGATTTCTTTTTGTTGTTACCGTGTCAAGGCATATATACCCACATACACACACGTGCGGTAGTATGCATTGAAAATATTTAATTTTTATAATAATTTTTCTTTTCATGTTTGAATTATAAAATTATCTAAATATCATTATTTACATGATTTATATGTTTGATGGAGTACTATTTATTTAAGGAAATGGTTTAATAAAATAATCTCATAATAAGGGAGTGAAAACGGAGTAGTATATAGTTTTTGAATTGTAAAGATATTTTTAAACCTGTGTACTATAAAAACTAATATAAAATCATAAAGCGTGAGTTGACCTTGATTTTATTATAAAATGTGAGTTGATCTTAATTTATTATAACTATCAGCTCTTGGTTTTTTTCTCATGTTTCAATCTCTTTTTAATCGTATTTTTTTAAAAAAAAATTGGTTCTGATTTTTCTGCTTAAACAATGTACATATAGTAAAAAAAATATGAAAGTTTTTCAAAAAATAAAAAAAAAATCAAGCAAATTATTTCATTTTTTATTTTTAATTTTAAAATTGAGAGTTTAAAACTAAAAAATATAAAATATTTATTATAATTAAATCAGGATTAAATTATTTTAAAAAAATGACTTATTATTATAATTAAATAAGGATTAAATTATTTTTTAAATGTATTCTTATTTTAAAAAAGAAGAATGTTTTCTAAATTTTATAAATTTATTTAAATTAGAAATGAATTATATAAATATATATTTTTAACTACCAATGCTATCACTATTAGCTGCTAGTTAGGTAGTGGTTATCAATAACAAATGAAACTCATATAATTTATTTTATAGTTTTATGATAAAAAGTGTTAAATATCTTTTCTACATTACATTCTTTTTAACTTCTATTATAGTGATATGTAATATAATTTAAAATATAATGAAAAAATAAATTTAAATGGTATTATTGTTATATTTTCGATCATAAGAGTATTTTTATTTAATACCTAAATCCCTTTACTTATTCATTGGTAGTCTTTCATTTTTATTTTTCATTATTCCTTTTATCAAAGATTTTGTTTTTTATTTTCACTCAAAGATTTTAAATTTCAATTAATTAAATATAATTAAAAATTAATTTAATCTATACATTATAATTAATTAGGCCATCACACTGTAAATTGCTCTAATGATTAATTTAGTTTTTACAAAAATAATTAAAATATTCAATTTTTAGTTATATTTGCCAGTTTTGACTAAGTTTAATTTTGTTAAACTATTCAAACACATGAAGTTCGTTGTTGGCTAGCATTATTGACACTTGATGAAAAGAATTGTGAGACTAAAAAGCTTTATGAGAGATTGAAAAAAGAAAAAATAAAATAAAGAAGACATCGTAGAGATTTAAATATTCAATAATAATTTTCTTATAATTGAAAAATATAATAATAATGCCATTTGAGTTAATTTTATCTATTATATTTTCAATCATGTCATATGTCACTATAATAAAGAAAAAGTAAAAAGAAGTTAATATAGTGAATGTATTTAGCTCTCTTCTTTAAACCCCTTTTTGGGAGGGAGGAAAATAAGATGGGAAATAAGAGGGAAAAATAAGGGAGGAAAACCATTTTCCTCTGTTTGGAAATGGAAGGAAAATTAGAGAGGGAAGAAAAACAATAAACATTTTCCTTCTTGCATTTTCTCTCCAAAATGGAGAGAAAAAAATGAGAGATTAGAGGAATTTTTATGAAATTATAATTTTGCCCATTAGAAGAAAGTATAATAACAAAGGTGAGCAAAAACCGGACCAAACCAAAAAAACTAACTAAACTGAGATAGTTTGCTTCAGTTTGATCCTTTAATAAAAATTGGTTTGGTTCAGTTATAATTTAAAAAAAAAAATTTTTGTTTTCGGTTTTGGATTGGGTTTTTAGATAAAAAACCAAAAAAATCAAATTAACTGAAGTAATTAATAAATCAAACCAATTTGAATGAAATCAAATTTAAAATGCATGTAATTTAGCTGAAACAAATCGAACCAAGCCAAATTTTTATAGGTTCGATTCTGTTTATAGACACATAAATTTCAATTTAATCGATTCAGTTAATTCAATTTTTTCAAAAATTGTGGTTCGGTATTCCACTAGTTATTTTATTTTTTTCATTTAAAATCAACATAAAGTGAATTTAAATTATAAAATTAGTAAAATAATTTAATAAAAAATTTTTACTTGAAATTAATTCTCTCAAAATCTTATGACCTTTTTTACTTAATGTTTTTTTAGTTTCGCATTTACCAATTGATGTTTATTGATTGAATATTAAAATATTGAAAAATAATATTTGATCAATATTAGCATTTAACGTTAAATTTAAAAACTAATGTTCAATTTTTAAAAAATATAACTCAATGTATCAAAAAACTAATGTTAGATTTTTTTTAGTATTAAAATTATATTTATCATTACATAATTTTTATTTCATATAAAATCAATTAAAATTATAAAATAATTATTTTTTAGCATTATACAATACAATTATATATCCAAATGTTTTCTTGATTAAATGGTAAAATTGAAAATATATGAAATAATATTTGTCTTTCCTTCCATATTTTGCTTTCCAAACAAAAGAAAATAAATTTATTTCCGTTTCCCTCCCTTTTATGCAAACATGAGGAAGGAAAATAGAAAATAAAATTTATTTTCTCTCCTTATTTTCTTTCCTTCCTATATCATTTTCTCAAACATAGTGTAAATAATAAATAGGATAAATTTAAAATTGTTATTATCTAAATTAATATTTTATCTTTTAATATATTCTAAATACTAAAAAAATATTTTTTTATAAAATATTTTCTTCAAAATTTTTTTTTTCAATTTTCACTGATTTGTAATTTTCTTTAAAACAAATTGAGATTAATTTTCATTGATGTTTGATATTTCATCCTTTAAAGTCTTTCCTACCAATTCACATGTGTTATATGAGTTTAGGAATTTTCATTTAATTAATCGTATTTTTATGACCTTGCCGACAAATATATATATATATCCAAAAAGAAAAAACTACTATAGAGTTTTTCAAAATTATAAAATTAAAATAAAATTATTAATTTCTATAAATTTATCAAATTCTTTTATTTTTTTAAATTATAAATATCAATTTTATGTAAAATTATTTTGTAAATTAAAATAATATTTATAAATTCTTTTTTTAAAATGAGTGATTCAAAAATTTTACTTAAACATTTTTTGTACTTTTTATTATATATAAATTAAACTTAGTTATTTAATTTTTACAAATAATGTATTTAATGTTAAAGATTAGTTAAATTATTATAATTGATTGAAAATAAATATGACATATTAAATATTTTGTATTTAGTCTTAATTGTCATTATAAAAATTTTAAATTTTAAAAAATTTAAAAATATATAACAATGATAAATGTGAATAAATGATATCTCAATTAATGCGAATCAACTTTTTAAATACTTTTTAGTTATATTAGATTAGAAATAAATAACCACAAGGAATCTAACAGTATTTCACGCGTGCTAGTAGCGGGTGAGATTGGGAGTGGTCATCATGAATCAATTTAGAATTTAGCGTTGCTTTCTTCCTCCATCTTTCCAGCATCCAACCCTGTCTTTTACTATCTTTTTGCTAAACTGTCATCATTAATCAGCTACAGCTACACAGCCTAATGTTATATCTGTTCTGTTAGCTTCTTCTGGTTCAAAAATTCTAATTTCGAGTTTAATCAGTCCTTGCTATTGTGAGTATTTGTAACATGAGCTTGAAGTATTTCATAGTTGCAATGTAAACTTGGAAATTCTGATTGGTTTTGGCTATTTCTGATAGTGGGTTTTTTATTTGAGTTATTTCATTTCCTATCTGGGATTTCTGTTCCTGCTTCATTTTGGTATGCCTTCTAGTAAAAATGTAAGTAATATATTGAGAATTACCGTCTATTTGGCCTATTACGAAGCTTGATTTAAGGTAAGCTTCCTCTTTTTTATTTTCTTAGTTAAAGTCCAATGCCTTGATACAGTCCTGCACTTTACTCAGAACTTCAATCTGTTTTGTTGCATGTATTGTTTGACTTGCAATAGAAAGCCTTAAAATATAATCTAAATCTTTACATGATTCATGTGCAATACACTCAGATGCATGAACTTTTTGGGGCGATAAAATAATTTGGGGGAAAAACATTCATTGAGAAAAGGATTTTGTCATCATGTTTTTGGATGGATCTTGATGTTATGCCCATTCATGTAATGCCACTATATGAGCTAATTAAAGCATTGGATACTGTGAGAATTGCCTTGGATCTTGTAGGATTGTTTGATTGTATTGCTGCATATCATTATGTGGCTGCATCTGCAGATTCAAAGTGAATTAGATCAGACAATTAATGAATGACGCTGAGCTGATGTTAGAACTATATCTGCTGTAATGATCATGTGTATATGCAAGGGAGGGACCACTGGGGATTATAGACCTTAGGACCATTAGCTAGAGCAAAAATGCATCAAGATGATAGTATGTTGTCACATCCTGGCATTTCCCTTATCTCAACTATTCTCGAAAATATGGCTTTTCTGCACAACAAAATAGATTGCAATGGCATTATCTTTTTAAGCATTGAAATGAGCAATGATCAGTTCTAGAAACAAAGCTACCCTTTTCACTCTTCTGAAATTTTATCAATAGGTTCCCAATCTGTTTTTCTTGCATTCCTCTTTCCTATTGGAAAACTTCAATGTGATGTATCCTGGAGGTTATACAGCTGAAGTTACATGCCTATCACCTAAAGCAACAGTGAAGGATGTGTATGATTTTTTTGCTCACTGTGGTGCGATTGAGCATGTTGAAATTATCAGGTAATGTTTGCCTACCTTGCATGGGTGAATGTGAATGTGAATTTACTTCTCAGAGCAATGTTCCTAACTGGGTTGTGATTATACGATATGCAGTGTAATAGACCATTCAATATACAATCAATGAACTGATTAGTAGTTTTTTACCTTTTGTAAATGGTAAAAACACAAATGTCTATATAAGACACTGTGTTTTTATCTTTATGCTTTTCACTTAGTGGAATCTAAAGTTGATTGTGGGCTTGTTTGGAGCCAATGGCTATGAATTCCTCACTGTTTTCTCTTGTTGATGTTCTACATGTCACATTCCAAGATTATGCATTCTCTTCTTATTTATGTAGGAAAATATCCACCCGTGACCTTCTTCTCAAATTTTCCTCATCACCATGAAGCCTACATTACTATTATTTACTTTATTTTTACTTTATCACTTATTTAATTTCCTAATATGTATATTATATGCTATTGTGTTCATAATGGTATTTGTTCAGTTGTGAGCTATTTAATCTAGAGAATGTTAGGGAATAACAGGAACTTGTAGATATCATTCATGCTAATTAGATGTAGGGTATAAGACTACTGATAAGCATGTTTTAAATTCTCTCTGCTGGTTTTTTTAGGCGTGTCATTTTAACCAATGAGTGCTTCTTGATTGAAAACAGATCTGGCGAGTATGCTTCCACTGCATATGTGACATTTAAAAGTGCCTACACTCTTGAAACTGCCATCCTGCTCAGTGTAAGTATATCAGATTTCTACAGGGATATAGATGTTAATATACATTTTGTCTTCTTATGGATTAGAATCACCAATTGATAATTCATCCCTTGAATGAAAAATCTACAGGGGACACAATGCCACTTTTAATCAAGAATTTATCATTTAGTTTACACAGCATTTTCAATGTGAAGAACTTCTCTCTGTTGCAATTTCTTCCCACTCATTTTTAAATGATAACTTTTCCCCCCTTGGGCTTTTCACCATTTGAACAAATTTCATTTGGAATGTTGGCACAGTTTCCTAATTCTATGATGGAAAGTGAATGAATAAATTTTTAGGCAGTGTTTAACCACTGCATGACAATGTTTTATCAATGTTAATAAGAATTCAAATATTGAAGTTTCCTTTCTGTACTAATTTTGATATTTAACCACTGCATGACCAAGTTTTATCAATGTTAATAACAATTAAAATATTGATATTTCCATTCTGTACTAATTTTGATATTTAGGGAGCTGCAATTGTGGATCAAGATGTATGCATAACACATTGGGGAACTTATATTGATGAGTCTTATCCTTGGAATGGTCCTTCATGGAAGACAGAAAACCATGTTGGTTCAATGGTATGCATCAATAACTTTTACTTGTAGTTCTGTGTTCAATTCTCTTTTCAATGTCCCATTTATTTGGTAACCATGTGCAGTAATTGAAATTGCCAACTTGCTCATTTCAGAGAATTTTAAGTCTTCAAAAGTTATAGTTTGGGAGAGGAGGGGGAGGGGTGAATAATTGTTTTTGCCTCTTAAAAACGATTGGATGGAGATTTACAATTAGCACAATCTCATTTGGATTGGAAGATTAACTATGACAATGCAATGATTTGAATTCAATCAAAGGTAACAGTAGAAATTAAGGCAGAGCAGAAATTTAGTCCATCATAGAATTGTTAAGTAGGTCACGCAACTAATATAGGATCTCTTAGGATACAACGCTATTAATTTCTTTTAAGTTTGAATTGATTTTGACTTTCTTCATTTTTGTAATAAACATCATTATTCTCATCTAATATCTGTGATATATGGAAGCATCTAGCAATTAAGGCTTAGTCCAGAAACTCACATAATTGTCTGGAAAGTTTATTAGATAGTTTTGAGTTTGAGGGATTTGTTTTAACTGTGTAACAGCCTTAGAGAATAGACTGCTTATGTTCATTAATCATCTGTTATCCATCAGCTCAGCTATATAAGCTGTAGCAGTTGCAGAAATAATCAGTCATTGTGTAATAAGAATCTTGGACTTTTCTGCTAATCTTCTATCCCTCTGTCTCTCTTTTCTTTCACTTTCTCTACTTCCATTTTTTTCCTTCCTTCTCTGTTCTTTCTCAGTTCCCAAAATAGTGCAGTAAATCTTCTCTGCACTAAGTTGTACAAAGCAATTCTGATCCACTCTCATACTTCGACTTCTCACTGAAAATTACCCAAAATTATTTTAGATTGATGACTTGGCAGATCATATTAGCCTAATTACTCAGGGGGCAGTTTGATTTGGAGTAGATCAGAAACTTTTGTGTAAATTTTTCCGTGTTATGGATTCATCGCCTGTTGCTCTGGAAGTGAAATTTCCCTTCGTGTTACTGTCATTGATTTCACATAGTTCATTATCTTATTTTAATTACTTTATCTACATAATATTTCACAACTATTCACATCATACCCCCCCCCCCACCCTCCTCCCATCTTGTTTTTCTCATTTTGGTCTCAGTAACTTAGTTATCCTGCTTTTAAATGTTGTTTCCTGCAATTAATTTTCTCCTGTGGCTAACTATTTCCTGGCAGTGCATATTATCTTTAATTCATGATATTATGTTCAATATTTGTGAATGGGAAGTGAAAATGGCTCAATTTCCAGTAGTTCAAAATGAGCTTTAAGCTTTTCTTTTGAACTAACTCTAAAGGAATTTTACCAGGGCGTTCATATGAGCCAGTTTGCTACAACCCCTGGGGAAGCAGTGACTGTAGCTCAGGAAGTTGTCAAAACAATGCTAGCGAAAGGATACGTTTTAGGAAAAGATGCATTGATCAAAGCAAAAGCTTTTGATGAATCTCATCAACTATCAGCTACAGCTGCAGCCAAGGTTGCTGAGCTTAGCAAAAGAATTGGACTCACTGACAATATTCAAGCAGGCATGCAAACTGTAAAATCCATAGACGAGAAGTTCCATGTCTCAGATATCACTTCATCAGCTGTATTAGTTACTGGTACAGCTGCTGTAGTTGCAGCTACTTATACAGGGAAGGCAGCTGTAGCAGCTGCTAATGCTGTGTACAATAGCAGTTATTTTGCCAAGGGAGCTCTTTGGGTTTCAGACGTTTTAACCCATGCAGCCCAAGCAGCTGCTGATTTTGGCAATAAGGATAGCAAATAACTGTAACTATCTTCTGCCATAAACAGCAATATGTTGTTCTCTTCATTGTCATGCACATATAAATAATCTTCTCTTGAATATCAGGCCGGTGGTTGTTTGTTAGAGCAGACTAAAAATTACAATGCATAGGCCCGATTCTGTGTTGTTTAGATAGCTGCCAATGCATTTTATGCACTCTTAAGTGTTCATATTGTATAGTTATAAGTTACATTTTGGTTTTGATCCATTTACAAGTGTACATGTTAATGTTGGATGACGATAGAGTTTATTAGCAACAAAAATGCACACTGATAACAAATGTTAGCAATTAAAAACTGTCATTTGAGCTTAACAGTGATCTTGGTTTTGGGATCCTAGTTGTTTAACGAAGGCCACTAACATGCAATTGCTTTACCTGTTCTACTACTTATCTTAGCGGACTTAACAGGGAATATGCCATCATTTGATCCAGGCACATGATTCTCGCTTCATCAGCAGCACAATTTTCCATGTAAGGATAATTATAAGCTTTGCAGTATTGTAATGCATACGAACTACCTCTGCAATACTGAATCTATTTCTAACTCAGATTAAGATTAGTCCTTGTCTTAAAAGACTTCTTTTAATACATTTAAGATAGAGACTAACTGCTTAGGTCATTTACAGAATTAGGCGACAATAGTTTGCTTATATCATCTGAGTTTAACACTGTTGGTGGAAACTGTCTTTGCAAGAACATTGGCCATTTCAGAATAACTTTTGGGCTATCAGGAATTCTTAAATGCAATGCAGATGACGTAGAAATAACCATGAATGACCTATATGGCGGAAGTGGCGGAAGAAGACTACATAAATACATTCTGGAGTTCTGTATTCTGAACCTTATGGTCACTTATTCTTCAAGCTTCTCTTCATTGAGTTCCAAGACCTTTCTCTACCGTCTATTCTTGTGATCCAACGATAGCTTGATGATGTAGTTTGATAAATCATGCCTACAAAGTATTCCTCAAAAGTAAAAAATCTTGTACACATTGTTAGCATACCGCTTGTATAGATTGTTACGATCAAAAACTACTACAGGTTAGAGAGTAATGGTAAACATTTTCTCGTATGCTTGGATGACATTGAGCTATGGGGTGATAATAATTCTTTGGAATGGTATATTAGAATGAAAAAAGTTCTCATCACTGAACAGGATTACCATGTCTTTGACATGCCCAGCTCTGAAAATCCATCAGAAAATACAGAATAATTGGTTTCAATAATCACTGAATTATGATTAAAATTCTATTATAATCACTAAAAATTGATTTCATTCAGTTGAATCCTTAAACTTTGATTTTTATTTTATTATAGTTTATTGACTTATTTTTCTTATGATTTTTACTCTATTATTGAATTATTTTGAATTTTTATTAATGAAAGAGTTTGAATTTCTTTTTTTAAAAATTTTAATAAAGAATTCAAAACTTATAATTAATTTAGAGTAGAAAAATTATAAGAAATTTTTAATAAATAATAATAATAGAACAAAAATCAAAATTTAATAATTCAGTTGAATAAAATTATTTTTTAGTAATCACTACAAAATAATAGGTATATTTCAATGACTGGGACAGTTAATTACCCAAAATTCAAGAAAGTTCAAGAGAATTATCAACAAAGGAAGACTTATTCGAGACACAGAGATGAACTCTTACAGTGCATTTGGTTCACAAATTATAATCTTCAGGATTAGTTTTAATCATAGCTTAATTAATTTATAGAATTACTTTTATTAAACCTTGTTTGGTATAAATATTTTAATATATAATATTAATTAATCCTATTTTTGTAATCATATATTTGGTAAGATAGTTTTATCAATGAGATAAATTGCTAAAATAATTAAATTACTTAAACACCCTTTGCTTAAGATAGAAAAATTTTATTTTCTGATTTTTTTAAAGAAATAATTTGTCATCTTTTATTCTAGTCTATACCAATTTTTTATTTGAATTATCCTTTTTGCATCTAGATATTAATTAGTTTTATAATAATATTTTTATATTAATTATTATTATATGATTTATTTTAGAATCCAAGTTAAAAATATTAAAAGTTAAATTAAATAAAATTATAATAAAGTTATCTCAAAAAATAATTTTTTGCAAGTTTTTATTTATTATATTTCTCATTGATTTTTTTTTTTATATGAGAGAGAACTTTTTTAGGTGAACAATAATAGAAGTATAGGTAATAAAGAAATAAATTAAAAATTAAAGTTTATTTTTGAGAAATAAAGTAAAAACTAAGGCTAATTTAAGAATTAAGATTTCACAAATCATGGAATTAGTAATCCCCCTAGAGATGGATTATTAAAAATATGGGGCTAAGTTTTAGATAAAATTAAGTCTTTTGAATTATTAAACTCAAATAGTATCATATCTATCAAAGATAATGTTATTTATTAATACTACAATTTAATTAAGTAATCCTACAAACTAAATGAATAAACTCATACATGTCATTAGAAACCCAAAAGTGCATTTAGGTGAATGTGATAATAAAACTCTCAACTTTATATATATATATATATATATATATATATATATATATATATATATATATATATCATATTAAATTTTATGTGTTTTAGAAGTTATTTTAAATTCGTAATGATCATTATCCTATTTTTTAATTTTGATAACTTTAAAATTTTATCATATATTAATAATAACTATGATTAAAGTAATTATGAAATATTTAATATTTAATAAATATAAAATTAATTAGAACACATTAATATTTAGCACTAAATAATGCTAAGTATTGAAAGTTGAATAATTAGTTTTAATTTATATTTAAAAAATAATATAAGGAGTGTATTTCATATATGAGGTAAAATATTTTTAAAATCACTCATTTAAAAAGACTTATTTTACAAATTTTTAAAGATTTTAAAATAATTTTCATTTACATTTAATTGGTATTCATAATTTCATACAAATAATAGAGTTGGATAAATTTATAAAATCAATAATTAAAGTTAAATTTTAATTCTACAAGTTTTAGATATTTTTGATGCACATATAAATTGATATTAATTTTTATTTTTCTCCCTATAATATATATATATATATATATCTTAACTAAATAATGTTTAAATTATATTTTGGAATTTATATAAAAAATAATTTCAATAAACATACAAGTTAACTTAATTTTTTAAAATTTAGAAGATAAAGAATTAGAACATTGACTCTTAAAAGTTTTACAAGTTCAAATTTTTCATTTTTTTTTTAACTATATATATAATATATATACCATAAAAAGAATATATCTAGTGTGAAACGCTAAAATATGACTAGTTACTATGATAATTTTCATAACCTAATATACAATCTTGAACAGTAAACATACCATATAATTAACAGTAAATTAAATGGTAAACTATATTTACATCAAGCAAAGGATAGTTCTCTTACCCTTACATATACTTTTCACAAAATAGTTTTATAAAATTTTTCTTTTATAGTTAACATGTTTATAAAATTATCCTTGGTAAAAATAAAGCTTAACTAATGAATTAAACTAAAATAATCAATATAAAATTTTAACCTTAAGCAATAGTATGCAACTAACCATAACAAAGGAGAAACTCTTAGAGATCCTATTTCATCTTCTTATTCATATCAGTCACATTCTAGAAATCTTCAACTATTGCGGTTATCAAAACTGTAGGAGGTAGGAAGACTTGAAGGTATCCCTCTTTCCTTTACTTAACATTTTTTTTCCTCTAAAACTGCAGTAATAATTTCATATATTATAATAAGGAGAAAGAGCAAGCCTAACTGAAAAAGCTAGAGAACTAATGATGCATGTTATCCCTTAATGCCCTAAAAGGAGGGGTTGAATAGGGCAATGATAAGTAAAACTCAATAGCTTATATATGCAAAAATTAAAAGAAACATACACAATCAATTTATAGAGGCTCAACACAACCCTGCCTACTTCCTTTCCTCTAGTCATCCACTAGAGACTTTCATTATCAAGATAGACTCCATGTGCTGTCAATCACCTTTACACAAGTAGTTTATGGGTACTACTAAGCCGTTACAAGTAGACTTCTGGGTGCTACTAAAACCATTTCCCAAAGTAGTTTGCAAATACTATCTTAAACCTTTTCATAAAGATGATTTAGATCTATAAAGATCTTCTTAAACCAAAGAAAAAGACTTTCTCTAAAGGCTTTACAATTAAACATAAGAAGGAATACTCTCACTCAAGCAATAAACAATAATGATCACACTCACAAATTATGCTTGACTTGGTGGAGAGCTTTGAGAGATGTCTTTAGCTTATTCTTTAACTTTGTTTTTAAAGACGTCCTAAGCAATTTTTGACAATTGATCTTTCCTTTAAGCTAGATCTCACTTGTTTTACCCCTTTTATAAAAAATTGTTTTCAAAATAGAATAAACTCACTTTTGACCATTTCTCACTTTCAATATGCTTATTTCTGTTATAGAAGAGTCTTTTTACAGATAGAGACATAAAACTAATAGTTAGAAGGAAGACTGTCATTTCATCTTAAAAAAATAGTCATTCAACACCTGTTGGACTATCTCCACACTCATTGTTAGGTGAAAATACAACTTCAATGGTCATTGATTTCATTGAAATGCCCATTGAAACTAGTTGTTAGAGAGAGATCTGTTTAGACGCTCTTCTTCTAAGTTTTTTAATTTTTTAGTCACCAACTCCTTCAACGACTATTGTAGTTACTCAACACCTGTTGGAATTAAACGTTAACTTCTGTTAGGATATGAACAATGCCTGTTGAAACGTTTCCAAAAGGATGTAAGATTGATGCTCTATTTTTCAAGATTTTGTGCAATGCTTGAATGACTATTAGCTTTGGTTCAATGCTCGTTGAAAAGTGTCCCAATGCCTATTGAAACATTTGATCATCTCCTGTCAGAGAGTCCAGAAACTCTAGCTCTACCTAGATGTTTTACTAACACCTGTGTCGAGAGTTTGAGATTTTTGTTCACATTGAGTCTTTTGGTCTAATGCCTGTCGTAAAAATGCAACACCTGTTGAGATATTGATCACCCACACCTGTTGCGAAAATGAAACGTCCATTGAGAAGATTTGCTTGCAAAGCTCAAAAGCTTTCAGCATCCAACATTTATTGTACAATGAATGAATTGATGGTTGATGGATCCATAATTCTTAACTCAGCTTTGGGTGTTATTTAAATGCCTGTTGCGTATCCTCAACGCCTATTGATGAAGTCATAATGTCTGTTAAAATTCCACAATGCTCGTTGGCTTTGAATAGTTAGAGTTTTTCCAAAAAAAAACTTCATTTCAAGAGTTTTGATTAACAAATTGATGTACTTGCAAGATATTTGACACAAACTCAAATAAGAGTGAGTTTTTAGTTATGTTTGTAATCATTAAAATGAGCTTGGTTTATAAAAACTCCCAAGCTAGATCCAACAATCTCCCATTTTTTATGACGATAAACAATTTGTAAAGGGTTAAATAATCCTTGTAAAAGATGTATATAATCGATCATTAGCTCCCGCTTAGTTTCATTGATTATATAGTATTAAAACAATGTTAAAACATACCAAGTTTTTGAAATCATACAAACTGTGTTATAATATGCATTTAACTTTGCATAAGTTCATATTAGATTCTTGCATTTTTGTTTTCACTCCCCCTTACACTCATAATCACTTTGTATTTCATACTTGGTCATTTCTCCCCCTTTTGTATCATAAAAAAAAAAAAAGATAATAAAGATAACTCAAGTAAGAACAAATAATTGTCAAGAAAAGATACTTGGTTATTTATATTCATAGAAGCAATCTTATCTCATACATCAACACTTTGAAAAGTAAAACATAAGATAGATGAAATAATTTGAAAATATGCACATGAAGATGAATGAGGGTGAAAGTCCTAAAGATTTGTTCTAACGTTTGTCTTTAGGTTTAGCCATTGTCTCTTATTCTACTGGGGTAGTTAGTGTTCTAGGTTACAAGTTTAGTTCTTTAACTATCTAGTAAAGAGTTTGGTTGATGTCTTTTATATCCCTTTAAATTCTTTGAACCTTTTGATGAAGGGAGATGGTAAAGGATTCAACCTTTTTAAACAGAATTTATAATTGAGGCAAGTTGGTTAAGGACCTTCTTTTCAAATTCTGTGAGAGTAGTAACAGGAGCAAGAGTAAGAGCAGGAGGACTTGTACCTGTCTCTTCCACAGCAGCAATGCCTGCTCGAATGGCTTCCTCAACTTCATCATCATTTAGGAGTAGTCTAGGGGCTTATCCTTCCTTTGGAGTTCTCTTTATCAAACCTGAGTTAAGCCTTTGAAGAATCCCCACACTTAGCAACATCTTTTCTCTAATGGACTCATTGTGTGGCAGTTTTTCTAACACAATATTCCTTGCTTCAAGTTCCTCTTCTGTTGAGGGTATGGCCTTTACAAACTTGGCAATTCAAGTGATGTAATGCCCCATTACAAACTCATTTGCCTTGTTCTTTACCCTAATGAGGTGTTACTTAAGAAGATCTATGCCTTTCAAATAATAGTAAATTATACCTAGTGTTTAAAGAAAACCTACCTTAAAAATTACATAGCTTCTTATAATGCTTACTTTGCCTATATATAAAGAAATAGCCCTTACAAAATTTTCACATAAATACAATGACTTTATTGTTTTCTTTACACTTATCTAAGTTTATATAAAGGTCTTCATATAGGATAAAGGGTAACAAATTAGTTGCTACACTCAAAAGACCCTTTCAAAAGTCTGTCAAACTAACTATTAAGCAATTAACTAGTTGTTGAAAATTTCCATAGGTTGTTGAATTTGTTTCCCTTTCCTCAATAAGCGTTGACCACTTTAATGACTTGCCTTTGCATTTTCAATAGGCTATTGGAAATTTTTTAACTCTCATTAAATATTCTTTGTGAACATGCAAATGCTAACCCTTATTTCTTCAAATTTCATGAGCATTGGGAATATTAAAAGAGCTTTCCTTTACATTTTTAGTAGGTCATTACTATTTGTCCCACGACCATTGAATGTTCTTCACAAACACCTAAAAGATAACTTTTGTTTCTTTAATTTTTCACAAGTGTTAGGAATGTTTGATGAGTCATTGGATCAAACTATTGAATTCTTCAATAGGTCATTGACCACTTCATAGAGTTTCATTCTTTCATCTTTTTCTTCAACAAGCATTACTCTTTCCTATAACCTATTTTAGTGGGCATTAAAATTTTCATGATTGTTAAATTTCTTTTGGTAACTTTTTATTGCTTTTCTCTTCTTTCTTTTTTGCCTTCATCTTTATCTTACATTGCAATTCTCTGTAGCTTTAACTTTCTTAGTTAAAGGCCATATAGACCGTTTAACTAGGTATACTTTTCTTGCTTAGCTTTTCTCTTGCTTTGCATGGTTATTCCATTTCTTGAATAAACATTCCATATAGAGTACACAATCTTATTAATTGGGCATTCATCTAATGCATAGATTATTTCACCATTCTTTTAGTCGTTCATTGTATCCTTTTTTCTTAGATACTTTGCCTCCATCTTTGGAAGCATTTTAAGTGAAAACCTCCTAAAATAAATATGTTCCCCCCCTTCCTCCTCTCCTTCTAAGGTGTTTTGCATCCATCTTGAAAAGAATTGAAAGGGAACATCAACCTCTGCATTTTTTTAGCCTTCTTAGTTGTAGGTGCTTAAAGGTCTCCATCTTCTTGGACATGTCTTTTAAAACAATATCATAAGGTATGCCTTGTCATTACCTTTAGAAGTAACTATGTATAAGATAGAATTTACAAGCACAAACACTCAACATATTCTTAAGGTTTTTTTTTTTATCATTCAAACATGTGATTAAGTCAAATGCCTTATCAACCTTAGAGTCACATGTTCAACACCTCTCAAACAATTACGTACATGCTTTTAAATTCTCTTTGGGATATTAATGGTATGATTATAGTGAAATTCATGGTAGAATTGCATGTGATGAGGTTAAGACTTAATAAGAGCAAAGTTGAGGAAATAGGTGCTAATGGTCCACTTTCCTTACCATCTTATTTCTTTTGAGTTCTTTGGCCATAGGAGTTGCTTAATCCTAGTTGTTGGCTAATGGGTCTCTTTGAGAGATTTGATAAATTTCACCTCATTTTTTTTTATTTCTATTAGTTTATTTACGATGTATTGATAATTGGAATTATTATATATTTATATTTCTTGTTATTGGATTACTCTCTTTTATTTTTTATCAATTTTGGACAATGATTGATACATTTAATTATGTCGTTTAACTTGATTTTGGTCATTAGAGACATGTGCCTAAGTGAATTCAATTAATTCTTTAAAGCCATTGCATTAGTGTTTGTTTGGACGAGTTACTAACCCTATTTTTACAGGTTTGGATAGTTTGATTTTGATTTATAAAATATTTATGCTATAGGTTGTTTAAAGATATATTGGTCACTTGGTTAGATGGCAACCCAAAAGGGAATAAATTAGGTGCTTTTAAAAATTTAGAAATTTGAAGTTCCTTTGAAGCTTTGGCTTCAAATGCATAATGAAAAAAAAAAAATCTCACCCAATTTTCATTCACTCTTAAGAAAAAAAATCAATAGCATAAAAAGAAAAGAATGATTAAGATTTGTAAAGGTTTAAAAATAATTCTCCTTACGTCCTCTTCTAAGAATCCATGTAGACATTTCATTATAAACTCTCTCTTTCACAAGCTTAATAACAATTTTCCTTTTCATCATGCTCAAATGACACCTCCTGGATTCTCTTTTTTAAAAGGACTTAAGAAAGCAAATTCCCTAAGGTGATTTTGTAGGCTAATCATTTAATCTTTGTGCTTTTAGGGCTAAACACTAACCTACCTACCATTATAAGGCTAATCATTTAATCTTTGTGCTTTTGGGGCTAAACACTAACCTAGCTACCCTTATAAGGAATTACTCTTAACAAGTATCAAAGCCTGTTAATAGGCACAAAATATAACTAGTTCTTAAAGAGTGTTTAACCTTTTTACATGTAATATACTCTTTTAGCTTATATACTCCCTAATATAAAGATTAATCATAAAGAATTTTGCACTTATTATCATACACTTAAAATGTTAGATAACCTTCTAAATGATAGATGAATAAAACCAAAAACCAAAACTAGCTATTATAGCCTTAAAAAGTTTCAAAACACCTTTTTCAAAAAAAAAAAAAAAATAAGCTAATATAAATTTGAATAAGGCATTCAAATGCCTGAATTGCCATTCAAAACATTGCATGAGCTTCTAAATAAGTTGTAGGTAGTTTAACTTTTGAGTAATCAATGTCACTAGAAATGAACTATTTAGATGATTGAATGGTTGTTCAATAAGAACATTTAAAATGAATTGAGCATTCAGTGCATCTTTAGCATGGATATTAAATAACTATATCTGTCTTTAAAAAAGTCTAAATTATGATCCATTTGATTTTATGGAAACTAGATCTGATAAGCATATATGTCTCATTATCTAACTCTTTATAAATTCTTTTAAGTTGACCCTTTTGAATGAAAACTTCAAATATATAGCATGATCATCCTTCACTAAAATGCCTATTACACTCACTATGCATCTTAGGTTTGTGTATTATTAGATCTTGCTTGGGAGTTTTTGTAAACCAAGCTTGTTTTGATGATTACAAACATATCTAAAAACTCACTCCTATTTGAGTTTTTGTCAAATGTCTTGCAAGTACAACAATTTGTTAATCAAAAGTCTTGAAATGAAGTTTTTTTTTTTTTTTTGGAAAAACTTTAAGTATTCAAAGCCAATGGGTGTTATGAAATTTTAATGGGCATTGTGACTTCATCAACAAATGTTGAGGATCACAATAAACATTGAAGTAACGCCCAAAGCTAAGTTAAGGAATTTGGACCCCTTAACCATAAACTCTTTCATTATACAACAAGTGTTAGATGTTGAAAGCTTTTGAGCTTAACAATCAAATCTTCTTAATGAGTGTTATATTTTCATAATGAGCGTGGTTGATCGATACCTAAATAGGTATTGCATTTTCGCAACAGGCATTAGACCAAATGACTCAATATGAATAGAAATCTCAAAGTCTCGACATGGGTGTTAGACATATACCAACGGGTGTTGGTAAAACATTTAGGCAGAGCTAGAGTTTTTGGACTGTCTAATGGGAGATGATCAAATGTTCCAATAGGCATTGTGACACTTTTCAATGGGCATTGAACCAAAGCTAATAACCATTGAAACACTGTACAAATCTTGAAAAACAAAGCATTAATCTTACATCTTTTCGAAGACATTTCAATAGGCATTGTCCATATCCCAATAAAAGTTAAAGTTTAATTCCAACAGACGTTGAGTAACTCCAACAGTCGTTGAAAGAGTTGGTGACTAAAAAATTAAGAAAGTCAAAAGATGGGCATCTAGACAGATCTATAACTAGTTCTAATGGGCATTTCAATGAAATCAATGGCCATTAAAGTTATATTTTCACCCAGCAACGAGCGTGGAGGCAGCCCAACAGGCATTGAATGACTTTTTTTTTAACATGAAGTGACAACCTTCCTTTTAACGGCTAGTTTCGTGTCTCTACCTATAAAAGAACTCTTCCATAATAGAATTAAGTAAATTGAAAAGAGAGAAATAGTCAAAAGTGAGCTTATTCTGTTATGAAAATAATCTTTGATAAAAGGGGTAAAATAAATGAGATCTAGCTTCAAGGGAAGATCGATTGTCAAAACTTTATTAGGACATCTTCCAAAACAGAGTTGAAGAACAAGCTAAAGACATCTCTCAAAGCTCTCCACCAAGTCAAGCATAATTTGTGAGTGTGATCATTATTTATTGCTTAAGTGAGAGTGTTCATTCTCATCTATAATTTGTAAATCCTTTAGAGAAAGTCTTTTTCTTTAGTTTAAGAAGATCTTTGTAGATCTAAATCATCTTTATGAAAGGTTTAAGATAGTACCTATAAACTACATTGGGAAATAGTTTTAGTAACACCCAAAAAGTCTACTTGTAATGGCTTAGTAATGCCTGAAAACTACTTGTGTAAAGGTGATTGATAGCACCTAGAGTCTATCTTGATAGTGAAAGTCTCTAGTGGAATACTAAAGAAGAGGAAGTAGGCAGGGTTGTGCCAAGCATCCACAAATTGATTGTGTCTATTTCTCTTAATTTTTACATATATCGATCGTTGAGTTTTACTTGTCATTGCCCTATTCAACCCCTTTTTTAGGGCACTAAGGGATAACAATTGGCATCAAAGCTTATCTTTCTATCAAAGCTTAAGTGTTCATAGCAAAGATCATGGCAAGTCATGAGGAATCACAATCAATCCATAAGCCACCATTCTTCAAAAGAGATGACTACAGGTATTGAAAGAATCATCTTTCTAAATACTGAAACCATAGATCTATAAGACATTGTCGGAGAAGGAAAAGAAGTTCTAACTAAACTAGTTAGAGATGTTCATGTTCCCAAGCCCAAGAACGAATGGACAACAAAAGAAAATAAGGCAAATCTCAAAAATAGACAAGCCATGCATGCTCTCTTTTGTGCTATCTACAATCTCAGTATGCAAAATGACGAATGTGCATATCGACAAAAGAAATCTGGGACATTTTGTAGACTCAACATGAAGGCACCAGTGAAGTTAAAAAGAAGATGATACAAATGCATACTTATATGTATGAAACTTCTATATACCAGCCTAGTGAGAGATAACTGAGATGTACAACTATTCCATTGATATTGTGGGCACTCTTAAAACTCTTGGGAAGTCCTACTCTAATGAAGATATGGTTGCTAAGATCCTAAGAACTCTTCCTAAGGACTAGTGGGAAGCTAAGAAGATAGCCATAGATAAGGCTAACAAGCTGGAAGTCCTATCTCTAAATGCACTTATAGGACACCTTTTGGCTCATGAAATCACACTTGAAAAGACATTTGAAAGCTCTAGAAGAAAGAAAGACTTGGCACTAAAAGCCAAAGAGGTACGCTCTGAGTCCCCCTCTTCTTTTTACTTATGAACATCTTTTTCTAATGATGATGAAAATAATAGTGAAGATGAGTAGATTGCCCTCATAACAAACAAAGTAAAAAGATTTCTCTCAAAAAGTGAAAAGGCAAAGAGATACAAGAAGAAAAGTAGTAAGAGTCAACTCATTTGATATGGATGCAATGACAAAGGGCACATCAAGTCAAATTGTCCTAAGGTAAAGAAGAGCAAAGTTCCTCCTAAGAAATACATTTCCAAGAAAGACAAGGAAGAATACAAAGCTACTTGGAATGATACAAATGACTCCGAACTTGATGAGGAGGACACTAGAAAAGAGCTAACCAATCTGTCTCATGGCAATTAAGGAAAAATCAAATGAGTCCTCAAGTGAGTACTCCTCCAACATCAATACTGACAATAATGGTAAGAATGAGGTAAATCCTCTTGACTCTTGTTCTAGGGATGAGTTATATTCTATTATCACCAAGCTAACCATGAAATGAAGACTCTTAAGTTTAACTCCTCAACTCTTAAGAAAAAGAATAAAATCCTTAAAGGATTGTACTAAGAGTTAAAGCTTAGCTAAGGAGGTTGAGTCTCTAGCTACTGAGAACTTTAAACTTAGGGAAAATCTCAGTAAATTTACCAGAGGGAAGGAGAAACTAGACTCTATCCTTGAAGTTCAAAGGAGCCCATCCATAAAACATAGACTAGGATATAATGCTTATAACTTTACTGCTCCTTCTACTTCTAAGACAGTCTTTATTAAGGCTTAAGAAGTTAACATGTCCAAACCTATAAGAATGCCTAAAGTTTCCATAAGGGAAAATGCCAAGACCAATACTAATGACACGAAGGCTAAGTCTTAGTGTACTCACACATAATTGAGATATGCTCCTTCTAAAGCCAACTATGCGTGTATTACTCTTACAAGCCTAAGAGGTAAAGTCTTCAAAGACACAAAAATTGGCATATTCATGCATATAGGTTTACACCTTACATGAGAGCACCTCACATTAGAAACAGTCCTACACAATTAGCTCAGAGGAGTTACAAACCTCATAAACACCATGTGCATGCTTTACCTAAAAATAGGGCATTAGTGTATTTTAATGGTGAGTGCTTCTATTGTGGTGTTTATGGCCACATTGTCTATCATTGCCTTGCTAGAAGGCACAATGTGTAGATGGCTAGAACTAACCCTCTAGGACCCAAGAAAATTTGGGTACCTAAGACTTAATCCTCTTTATCTTGTAAATATGCTTGAAATCCCAAGTTGGAAAACAAAAGTGGTATCTAGATAGTGGATGTTCAAAGCATATGATAAGAGAAAGAGAGTTCTTCACACAACTAGAGAAATCTGAAGGACTTGGAAATGTATCATTTGGAGACAATAGGAAAGCCAAAATCATTGGTATAGGTAAAATTGGTAAAGATGTTGATTCACCCATTCTTGATAAAGTTCTGCTTGTTGATTGACTCAAACATAATCTGTTTAATGTAAGTTAGCTATGTGACAAAGGCCTCGAAGTTATGTTTGAACCAAAAGCCTGCTATGTGTCAAGAATGAATGACAACAAAATCTTGTTCATTGGTAGGAGAATTCATAACATTTATGTGATTAATTTAAATTCTCTTATTAATAATAATGCTAAGTGTCTAGTATCTATAGTGGATGAAGGCAAAACCTGACATAAAAGGCTAGGACATGCAAGCATGGAACTCCTCAACAAGCTAAAAAAAAAGAAAAACTTGGTTGAAGGACTACCTGAAATCAATTTTACAAAGGAAAGAGTTTGTGAAGCATGTGAAAAAGGAAAACAAGTAAAATCTTCATTCTAGTCCAAGAAAATAGTAAGTTCATCTAGACCCTAGCAATTGCTTCGCATGGACTTATTTAGACCCACTAGAGTATTTAGCTTGGGAGGCATGAATTATGCATTTGTCATGGTAAATGATTACTCTAGGTATACTTGGGTGTTGTTCCTTCCTCACAAAGATTCCTATTTTGATGCCTTTAAGACCTTTTCTAAAAGAATTCAAAATCAAAAGGATTTGAAGATCTCTTCTATTAAAAGTGACCATGGAAGAGAGTTTGAAAATGTAAAATTTCATAGCTTTTGTGTTGAGTATGGTATCTCATATAACTTCTCCACTCCTAAAACACCACAATAGAATGGTATAGTCGAAAGAAAGAATAAAACTTTTCAAGAAATGGCTAGGACCATGTTAAATGAATATAATCTTCCTAAATACTTATGGGTTGAAGTTGTAAATACTTCTTATTATAAATAAAGTATTGGTTAGACCCCTGTTAAAGAAAACACCCTATGAGTTATGGAACAATAGGAAAGCCAAGATTGCATATTTTAGAGTTTTTGGTTATAAGTGTTTTATTCTAAGCACTAAAGACAACCTTAGCAAATTTGACTTAAAATCCGATGGAGGAATTTTCCTTACATACTTTACAACCAATAAATGGTATAAAGTCCTCAACAAGAGAACTCTTATTGTTAAGGAGTTTATGCATGTTGTTTTTTATGAATCTAATCCCACTTCTTTAAGAAAAGAAAAAGATGTTGATGATCTTGCAGGTCCCATAAATGAGCTGAATATAGAAAAAGAAAGGAAAAATGTGGACAAGCCACAAGAAGTGAGGAGTGAGGGACATTCATATCAATCTCTTCCTATTCAAATGAAGGGCAAACTCAGCTAGAAAAGGATTAGGTCTTCAAGAAAGATCATCCAAGAGATCTTATCATAGGTGATTCATCAAATCGAGTAACAACTAGATCCTTATTTAGAAATGTATGCAATAATCTTGCTTTTGTTTCCCTTATTGAGCCTAAGTTCATAGACGATGCCATAAAAGATGAACAATGGGTTCTTGCTATGTAAGATGAACCCAATCATTTTGAAAGAAACAAAGTAGGGACCTTAGTTCCTAGACCTCAAAGACATTCCATTATTGGAACCAAATGGGTCTTTAGGAATAAGCTTGATGAGCACATTACCATAGTTAGAAACAAGGCTCGGTTAGTAGCCAAAGGCTATAACCAAGAAGAGGGAATAAACTTTGAAGAAACTTTTGCCCCTATTGCAAGGTTAGAGGCCATTAGGATTTTACTTGCATTTGCTTCTCATATGAATTTTAAATTATATCAAATGGATGTCAAGAATGTTTTTCTAAATGGCTTCATTGATGAAGAAGTGTATGTTAAACAACCCCCTAGTTTTGAAAGTCATTGCTTTCCTAACCATGTGTTTAAGCTCACAAAAGTCTTATATGGCTTAAAGTAAGCTTTACTACCTTGGTATGGAAGATTGAGCAACTTTCTTATAAAGAAAGGATTTTTCAAAAGATTAGTAATGACAACACTCTTCTCTAAATAGAGCAATGAAGACTTATTACTTATGCAAATATATGTAAATGATATTATTTTTAGTGCCACTAATGTTTGCTTGTGTGAAGATTTCTCCAAAGTAATGAAAAGTGAATTTGAGATGAGTATGATGGAAGAACTCAAGTTCTTTCTTAGATTGCAAATCCAACAAGAAAAGGAGGGAATCTTTATCAACCAAGCCAAATGCACCAAATAACTAATCAAAAGATTTGGCATGGAGAACAACAAACATTGTAAATCTCCAATGAGTACTAACATCAAACTAAGCATAGATGAACATGGTACGATTATGTATCAAAAGTTGTATAGAGGTATGATTGGTAGTCTTCTCTATCTTACTACATCTATCCTTGATATCATGTTTAATGTATGTTTATGTACAAGATATCAGTATAATCCTAAAGAGTCTTACTTGCATGCTATAAAACACATACTCAAATATCTTAATGGTACTCTCAACTTTGGACTTTGGTATCCTAGAGTTTCTTATCTGAATTAAATGCATTTTTCAGATGTTGATTTTGTTAGGTGTACTTTGGATAGAAAAAGCATTTCAAGCACATGTCAATTACTAGGTGAATGTTTAGTGTCTTGGAGTAGCAAAAAACAAAATTTAGTTATTTTGTCTATAATTGAAGTTGAGTATGTGGCAGCAAGTCTTTGTTGTGCTCAAATCCTATTGATGAAGTAACAACTTCTTGACTATAAGATTATTGTAAACATAAGTGGGCATCCAATATGATAACACTAGTGGCATCAACTTATCTAGAAACCCCATTCAACATTTTAAGAGTAAGCATATAGATATAAGACATCACTTTTTAAGGGATTATGTTAATAGTGGTGATATTTTGTTAAAATTTATTGATACTAACCATCAATTGAAAAATATTTTTACTGAATCTTTTTATGATGAAATGATGTAACTCATCAAAAGAGAACTTAAAATGATTGATGGAGGTACATTGAGTTAACATCAACAAGTTCTTCTTCTCTTTCACTTTTGTGAATTCATGCATAATCTTTATTGGTTGATTGATGAAGTGTTACATGAATTGATGTCAATTAAAATCTTTATATTTTATAAGCTAAAGATTTTGATTATGTCTTGTCTTGATCAAATCTCCATTTATTAATTGAATTCATGACCATATCATTGAGTTTGATTAATAAGCTACATCAACTTAGTTTTGAAAATGTTTGCTCATTTGAAAAATCTTTTTTAAACTTATTTTCTCCTTGAAAAATATTGCCAACGGCCGTTATGAATTTTCCAACGACCATTCTGTTATTTGTATTTTGCAAACCCATGTTTCTGCATACCCCCACGATTGTTGTACATTTTCAATGACTGTTGTTCTTCACCAAATGAACGTTGCGAGCAACAACTATCGTTGAATGAAAAACACATGTTTGTTATAGCTAACGGTCATGTCCAACAATCGTTGTTTCATTTAAAATAGATATTTGAACACTCCAATTGGTCATATTTTTTAAAGGATCGAGAACCTTCTCAAACACCTATATATACCTCAAAACCCCTAAGTTATTTTACTTTAGCTTCTTTGTGCTTTTGCTCTTTTTTCTCTATCTATATTTCCTTGATTTTGTTATTTTTTGTGATTGTCATGTGTATCATTTATCAAACACCTAACCCAATGGCACCCAAAAGTGAAATGACCAAAAGGTATAAATAACTTACCAGGAAAAACCCTCAACCCTCCTATTCGAGTTCATAAACTAAAGAAAATATGGCTTCGATAATTGCTCAACAGAAGAGAAGTTCTAGTGAACCTTCATCTGCTCCTCAATCCTCAAAGAAGGCCAAGGCAATTCCAGAATCAAAAGGGAAAGGACAAGAAATAGAAACAGAGCAAGCTCCACTCCTTATCCAAACATTCCATCTCAAGACAAACAAGGAAAAAGAATTGACTTTAAAGCTTCTCAAGAGACATTTAAGAGGAAGCAAATTCTTTGAATGGTTTGACATTCAAAGGTATGGATTGGCAAAATAACTAGATGAACAAATGACAGGGATAGGGTGGGAACTCTTCTATCACATCAAGGAGCCCTCATATTTGGAGCTGATAATTGAGTTCCTAACAACTCTAGAGGTTATAGGAGGAGATTGTTATGCATATGCACAAGAGGGGACCATCAACTTCATATTATTTAGGAAAAAGTACACTCTAAGGCTAAGTGAGTTGACTAAATGCTTTGATGCTTTTACTACTGGAATAGCAGTGCATCCTTCCACTTCAAAGTTGATGTGAACCAATTCTAGAAATCCATCACACACGAGAAAAATAACTACAATAGAAACAATAGCAAGGAATCAAAGATTAAAAACCAAGCCTTGAGGATCACACATCGATTTATGACGTGGAACATCAATGGAAGAGCCCAATCAAACAGTAATTGCACCGCCATTGTTCTTTTTTATCTTTGGTGCATGAAGAACAAACAAAGGATAAACACTCCACTGTTCTTAGTGCAAAGGATTGACAGTCAAGTGGGTTATTTTCTCTTGAGTTGAACAAAGAAGAGTGCAGAAAGTTGGAGTATCTCTAGTGGTGCTCTTTAAAATAAAGAGCATATTTGGGATAATAAAGAGTATTTTAAGGAATCTTTAAATGTAAAGAGCAAATAAATTTATTTAAGTTCAATAAACTATTCATATTTCACTCTTCATTTTGTTTTATCCCATAAAAATATTTAATGTTAATTTGTGGAAAGAGAAAGAAAAAAGTTTTCCAAGAAAGACAACAATAAAAAATATGATAGCAACTATTGATATGTGTGAAATACTAAATTGTATTAATTACATTTTGTATAGAGAGTAAATTTTGGCTCTCTACATATACAGAGTCAAACTCAATGAAAGTTATTTTCAAATACAAATGGTGAATCAATAGTGATCTAATAATCAAGAGAAGATCATTATTTAAATCTTTCAAGTGTTATCTTCAAAATAGAGTTTGAAGAACAAGCTTTCTAGAAATTCTCTCAATACTCTCGACCAGATCAAACATATTTTATAACTGTACTTTAAAGCGTTATATTGCTTAAGTGACAGAGTTATGCTCATCTTTAAAGTTATGTTTTGTTTAAGGAAACCCTTGGTTAAGAGGTCTTAGGAGATCTTAAAAATCATATTTTGCAAAAGGTTTAAGGTAGTACCTAAAACTACTTTGGGAAAAGGTTTTAATAGCATCTGCAAGTCTACTTGTAATAGTTTGATAATGCTTGAAAACTACAGTTGTAAAGGTGGTTGATAGCACCTTAAGCTATCTTGATAGGGAAGTTCAAGTGGGTATAATAGAGGAGATGATGTAGGCAAGTTGTGCGAAATCTCTACAAATTTTGTCTTAATTCTTCATTCATTTCTACACTTAGTTTTTATTTTTAATTACTTGTCATTATCCTATTCAACCCTTATCTAGGGCACAAGGGACAACAAAACACTCATGACTAGACATGTAATATGCTATTGAATTATTTTAAACATGCTAAGTACTTCCTTTTTTTTTTTTTTTCTATTCATCCTAATAATTGTTAGTTATGTTTTACTTTTAGAGTTTTAAAGTAATGTAAGTTCTATTTTACTTCCTAGAAAAAGAAAATATCCCTCGATATTTTCAAAAGTCTTGATAATTTAAATAATTAATTGCATATGCTTTTTTTTCTTCTATCCACATAATGGATATGAAAAATTAATTTTTGTAAAGAAATATATAGAATAATTTAATTATAATGAAAAATTTTGTACATCGTTTACATTTCTTTAATAAAAATATTTCTATAACTAATTATCATTTTTTGGAATAACTACAGAAATATTAAATCTAAAAATATCTTAAAGTTGTACTAATAGTTTTTTTAATTATTAGGATCAATTAGAAATTTTATATTGATTAATTTATATCTTAAAATTAATAATAAAACATAAAATTTCCTAAAATTTAGTAAGATATACTTTTTGAGGGATTTTAAATATAATTAGTTTGGCTGATTAACTATATTAAAAATATCTGAAATTAAAAAGAATAAAAATTACTTAAAAATAACTAAACCAGTTTGAATTGGAATATTAATTAGGGATTTTATCAATTATTAAATTTTATTCAATTTGAATAACTGCATTGATCCATATTGATTATACACACACATGTACACACATTTATACATACTAAATTGCATACTTATAGATGGAATAAAATATTAAAAGCTCTTCTTTTTTATTTGTAAATTTAATTTTTTTAAAAAAATTAAAATCTAAATTCTTGATTTAAACTAAATTGGATTTATTAGTTTTGAATATATGTAAACGAGATGAACATAAAAATTGATTAAATATGGGATGGATACTTCTTCATTCTAATTTGATATAAATTCATTTATTTTTAAATATTTGATTTATCAAATTTTGAATAATTTAAATAATTGATCTAAAATCGAATTCGATAATGTCTATTTATAAAATATACACCACCAATTATAAAGTATATTTACAAGACAAAAACATACTTAAAGAACATAAGAATAAGACTGTTGAATTTATCTTGTTTATGCTATTGAACTTTAAGTATTTTGGTTTATGTGCATTAAATTTTTTGATTTAAATTCTCGATTTAAACTTAACTGGATTTATTAGTTTTGAATATATTTAAATAAGACGAACATAAAAATTGATTTAATATGGTATGCATATTTCTTTATCCCAATTTGATATAAATTTAGTCATTTTTAAATATTTGATTTTATCAAATTTCGAATAATTTAAAATAATTGATCTAAAATCAAACTTGTTAATGTCTATTTATAAAATATACACCCCCAATTATAAAGTATATTTTTAAGGCAAAAACATATCTAAAGAACATAATAATAAAACTGTTGAATTTTTCTTGTTTATGCTATTGAACTTTAAGTACTTTGCGTACATTTAAATTTTTCATGTTTAGAACTTTCAATATATTAAAAATTTCATAAATGACAACTCAAAAGAGTAAACAATTATGTTATTTTATCTTCATTAAAAGCACTAAAATTATAAAAAAAAATTGAAATTAATTTTGTGATTTTAAAGTTATTAAGTTTTATTATTAAGTAATGTTTTTAATATTTTTTGAGACAATGCAAAATTTAATAATTTTTAGATTGTTAATAATAAATATCTTATTATCTATTTCACTTTTATTATTGTAAAGTCTTTGATGTGAACAAAAGAAAATTTTAAAAACTCCCTATGTAAAACTCAAAGTAGAAACGCTCAACCTTGTAAACAAATAGAGTTAAAAGAGCTCGAGGGTGGATTTTCCACACAACATAACCTACAAAATACTATTGACTGCTCCTGCTAGCATTTATTAACATTGCCAACTATTTCCAACCGCGGAGAGCAGAATGCCTACTGGTTTCTGCCACATGTCAACTATTTCTATTTGTTTGTGTTATTGCACTTTCCTGTCTGCCAACTGCTCAACTATCATGGCATGTTTCTTTGGCCAACTACTAATGCCTTCTGTACTCTAGATCTCTCTCTATCTTTACAACTCAATAACCCAATAACCCACAAGAAACAGCAACTCTCCAATATTTTAGTGCTTGATTTGGGAAACTTGCACCAAAAAGAATGGTTTATCATCCCAATATTCACTTTTTTTTTTTTTTGCGAGATTAATCATTAACGGACACATGCAATGGCAAATCACCCTGTTTGAGTTAGGTGGTTACTAGTACTATATGAACAAAAGGAAATAAATTGAAGGCAATCAAGGTTATAACTACACTCTTTATATTAGCTTCTTTATTTATTATATGCAACAGTACATTTTATGTGCGGACTGCCTCAGAGATGCAACAAAAACCAAAATGCCTAATTGATTTTCCACTCACAAAATCAAACCTTAAGCATTAAATTCATTTACTATTTTTTTCCTTTTTTTGCAACAAATAATTAAAAAGAATGATTTGGAATGAAGAAATGAGGAAAGATAGTGTTTCTTTCTTGTAATAAACTATTTATATGCAGTCTTTTGTGTTTATCGGAAAAAATAAAAAAGAAAACAAGCAAATAAAGTGATAAAAATGTCAGATCAAATGAGTTTGGATTAAATTAGTTTGAAATCAAATCAACTTCTAATCAAGTTAATTTCAAATCATATTTTTTTTATTATTATATCGTATTGAACATTGAGTTAAAATGCAAAAAGAATTTTGATAGTTTTCAAATCATTTTTGAATCTTAAGCTGGATTATTCATAATTTTTTATTTTTTTAAATAAAAATATTTATTTTAATTTTAAATGTTTATAATAATTTAAAAATTGAATAAATTTTGAGTCAAATTATGATCAGATAAATTTGAGTCAAGTTAGAATCAAATTAAATTGATAACAACAAATTTTTAATTATTTCAAATTTCTTTTTGGATCAGATAAAATTTTGATTATTTTGTTGGAGAGTTTAGATCGAATCAGAAATTATCATATCTACAAGTAAAAGAATGTGTCTAAATTACGTTCAAATATAGTAAACATTCATATTTAATTTGATCTTAACTGAGTTATTGTCAAATATTATCATATTTTAATTAAATAAATGAATGGAAATTTTATGTATTCATTCATACAACTTTTAATATATGTTTCATGTGGTAAATAATTTATTCAAACTCATTTTAAGTTTATTTAAACTTTATTATAAATCATTACATACAATTATCATATTTTTAATGGTGATTGGGTCAATTTGACCTTAACTGAATTCAAATACCTCAGTGAATAATAATATGAACGAAGGGGCAAACAGCCCAACACTTGCTTGGAACATACTACAGCCTCAGGTGGCGAAGAGCCGACATCGAAGTGTCAAACTTTCCTGTCGATGTGAGTTCTTGGGGAAGATTAAGTTTCAAAGCTCATATCAAAATCAATAAATTTGAGTTGTAAATTGCATTGCTCCCAAAATTCTTAGTATAACTTCTTAGCAGTTGCAATCAATCGCTGTGGAACCACTTATTATGAACGAGAATGCTCACTGCCTCTAAAATCCTCTAATTGATCAATTCATTAAACTGAACGTTTTGCTAATTATTTTTCATGAAAACTACGGGCCAACAAAATTTGAATTATTATCCAACCAAAACAAAAAATTTCAGTAGAATAGCTCTTGTCTTGCATTGCAATAAGACAAGCAGAACCATAAAAAGGTGCTCCGATCTCTTTGTGGCAGTCGTTAGCTTGATGGGGCCTTCTTACCATACTTTATAACTCCGAGATGAGGTGCGAACTATAAACATGCCAGGCAGTAGGTTTTCTCACTTTGAGCAAGAAATATTTGGGTAAATCTCACTCGGCATAAGAGCAGGGGTGATTGGGTTCAGTTTTGGACTGGTTATTTGAAATTATTCGAAACTGAATCGAAAATCATGTATTTGAAAAATGAAGACACTGGTCTCAGATTGGAATGAAAAAAATATGCATCTCAAATTGAATCCTTTGTTGGTTTAATCCAGTTCAAATATTTGAGACTAATGGATTGATTTAGATCAATTTGAGTATTTAAATATTTTTGAATTAAAAAAATTAAATTTATATATATATATATATATATATATATAGAGAGAGAGAGAGAGAGAGAGAGAGATACACATAGAGATTATGAATAATAGTTTGAATTGATATTGGTCAATTCAGATCTATTCAATTATTCATAGTGAATAAATATTACTAACTAATACTGTCTCAAGTTATTATTTTAGTTCGATTGGTTTAGTTATTTTTAAAATATTTTTAGTTCTTTTCAATTTTGGATATTTTTAGTGTGATAAATTGGCTTGATTCAGTATATATATAGGATTTGTGCTCACTTCTAACGAAGATAAGTGTTTGTATGAGTGCTGATCTGAGACATATATACATGCAAACATATAACTATAGGGAGACGCCAAATGTATAATTTGTCCTTCAAATTATTCGTAATTGGTCATTTTAACACTTTATATTTAATTTTGATGAATTAAATATCTAATTTAGCTTTTGATCTACGAAATACCTATTTGACACTTAAAATATGTTGAGGTTCACATGCCTTATTTTCAATTTTTTTCACTTAACTTACTAAAAACACACAGAAAAATAGAGCAAAAATAACGCATCTCGGCAAAAACACAGATTGTAAAAAGAGAAGTTATATTCAGGTGGAAACACATATTCAAAAGCATAGAACTTATCCTTGTTCCACCTAAATCAATAGCTAAATCTCAGTGCAATGATCTTATAATTTTTTATCAATATAAAATAAAAAAGTACTACTTGGGTGGAATTCACAACTTCATCCAATTTCATTGGAAAGAAAAGATTATAGAAAGAGAAAAAAAAAATCAAGACTTTAAATTTCACAATACAATACTGCTAAGCAACAAGAGGAATTTAGTATCAAATATTATTTGAGTAATTAAGAATTTTGTAGTAGAAAATAAAGAAATTAGACTTTAATCTCAACGTTATCAGATCCGTCAAAATAAGATTCAAACTTAGAGCAAAATACTCACAATTTAGAATTGATTATTGTAATTAAATCTAAACCTTAGATAATTCAAATCAGAATATATAAACAACATAAAATACTTGAGTAGCTTTATAACCAAGTATAGTATCCTCAGTGGTGTTCTTCTGCTCATTATCGATCTTTAACACCATGTATCAATGGTAATCTCCCTTTATCTTTGAATAAAATACTTTTGATTCATTAGAAGTAGCCAATGATATTAGATGTGAGCCTAATAACTTTAACATGCTCGCACACGCCTCTCATAAATGACTGTGTATCTTCGATATGTAGTCTTTGACAAGGACCACATGCTCCTCGTTCTTTCTACTTTCTTCCTTCTATTCGATCGACGATGCCATCTAACATCGATGAGAGACAATGATAAGACTATGACCATCAAGTCTAGGGTTTTGCAATTGATGAAAAGATTGATGGTAGGACTAGGGATTAAGAGGATGGAAATGTCGTTTTGGTGAGGGAATAAAAGTCATTTTCTAGTAATTTAGAATAAAAGAAGAAAACGTAAAAATTTTTTTAAAAAATAAGGTTGTTTTAGTCTAATTAAATTGTAAGTTTAATTATAGGGATAGTTTCAATTGTCTACACACAATTGATTACATCAGTAAGTTTTATTTAATTAATTATAAATAAACTTTACAAATAGTTCAATAGATTAAAAATAAAAATATTAAATTGATTAAAATCAGAAGTGAAATATTAAAATAATCAATTATAAATACTTTAGGGGATAACTTATGCATTTAGCCATGGGCAGGATAGTAATTTTACTTGTGGGCTGAGAAAATGTAATTACGGACAACTAATTTTTGTGGCCTCAGCAACGCCCCTGTAAAATTCCCTTGTCTAAGTTGTATCCCACATCGGGTGGGAAAACTTGGTTTTTCAGATGTCAAAAATATAAATAAATAATATTGGATGCCAGACATAAATGTGGATGACATAAGCCGTCCCGTCTTGTCTTTACGCGTGTGGCCCATTTTAATTTTAATTTTTGCTTTTTATTTATTTTCATTTAAAAAATAAAAAAGTTAGAAATTTGACTTTTCCTTTAGAAAAATATTAGTACATGGCTTCTTTTATTATTCTTTTGACATTTAAGATTGGAAATCATCTATAATTTCACATTTACTGTTGTTATAATTTACCCACCTATTTCACTATGAAAAAAGTGCGAGAGGAAAAAGGTGGTGTATGTGAAAAATTGTTCTTTAATAATTTTAATTGCAAAAAGTAAAATAAAATAGGCCATATAAATTTTTTGTGGTAAAAATAATTATGAATTTTATGATATGACTTTCATAAAGTACTTTTGTAAAATAAAAAGTAAATAAATAACTTTAGTGGAAATTTATTAAAAATCTAGTGAGCTTCAATAAAATTAACAAGTTTGTGTATTGTATAGTTTTGGATAGATCTTTTCAATAATGTACATTTATAATGTTGTTATGTGTTGTTATATAAAATATTAAAATTTATATATAAGTTATTAATTATTTGTGATAATTTTATTAAAAATAAAATTATTTATATGATAAATAATTATACATACTAATAAGATTATTATCTAAATATTTAAAATTATGTTAATATAATATTATAATATAATATCTTATACGTATTATACTATTTGGCATGAGTAATTCTGGTACCAAATCATATCCTATCTAATTTTATCAAATAATAAAATATAAATTATTAATTAACATATACAAAAATCAAAATATATTTAAATGAATTATATAACTTTTATATTATTTGAGAGCACAAGTTTAGCACACAATTACATGGTATAATTCGACAAAATTTATCCCACCCATCAGCATTATCAATCTTGGAGTTGAACTCTCATTATCAACCCATTATCATTTAAATTAATTATATATCATTATCAATAGATGTCAATCAATTTAATTAATCTGATTGATTTGGTTTAATTAATTTAATAATATATAAAATTTAAAAAATTATTGAAATAATTTTAAAATAAAAAATATATAAAAATATAATAATAACAATTAAAAATATTAAAATAATATTAAAAACTAATTCAAATGAGATCAAATAAATTATTAATTTAATTCTCAATTTATTACTCCATCTGGTCGGATTCTCAAAACATTGATAATTACATTGGTAATTGGACAAAATGTATCCCACCCATTATCAATCTTGGAGTTGAACTCTCAACCTCTCTGGTGATGCCATGAATTAATGAAAGTGTGAAATACGGGGAGCATTCATGGCACAAATAGCTGATGTGATACGACCTTCCCATGTTCTTCACTTGAATTTCATTTTCGATGCTAATTATTCTCTTGCCTATTACACAACCAACCGAAACTAAAATTGACTTGATTAGCCACCAGTGCGTCATTTTGCTTCTTGTGACCTTCTAAGGCATGGCCCCTACGAACAATGAATTCAATTGAAATGGGGCAACTGAGCAGGTACTGAAAATTATGTTTTAGTCTTTGGCACACATTGGTTGTTTTATTCATTTGTATTGTAAAGAAATTTTCTTTAGTGAATGACTCTTTATCAAATCTAACGCCACCACTATCCAGCGCTGGAGATGCAAGAATTTTGACATTTATATACTGTATTGTTTGCTCATATAAAAGTAGTATTATGAGCCAATTTGGGTTGAATTTAACATTTCCATAACTTGAAGAATTCGTTACTTTCAAGTCATTTTCTTGACAAGTAAATGTTTAATTTTTTTTTCCACTTAAGGGGAAATATCAAAATGAAAAATAGAAGAAGAGAAGCTTCATTAAAAGAGGCAATTCCTGTTGTGGACAAGGCAATTTCTTGGAACCCAAGTGAATGGAATGGGCAAAAATTACTAAAAGTTGCCGTTCTCATTTGGGAGTTGGGGTGGTTGGCGTGTTCGCAACTCAACTAAGCAAAAATTTGAGGACAACCACCCAGACTCAAACTAGTTCATTCCAAAAGAAACAGGATTTGACATTCTCAAATTCTCCCTTCGCTTAAGGTCATTTGGCCTGCCCAGTGCTGACCCAGAAGTCTTCACCTAATTTTTTGCTTCATAATTTTGTCAGTACTATTATTCGGCCATATATTGCTTTTTTAATATTCAATAGAAAATAATTAACAATTATTAGCCTAATCGAAAGAGGAATTGGTCGATCGCCGCAACAAGAGTTTAGTAAAGTAAGCTATTTTTTTAATCATTAAACCAGACATTAGTTACACCTGTAATCTCTTGCGGATAGACATCCAATTACTAGATCATTAAGCATTGTTTGCTCAATGGGTGGGTGCTATTCTATTCTATGCCGTTTGAGTCGAATGAAGGCTTCCAGAGAACAAATGCGACCATGAGTATAGTGCTTGCTAAGAAATGATTGCCATGGAAGATGGGGCCACAATAGCTCTAATTACACTTTGATAATAGGAGGGATGGCCCCTATAATACAAATTCATGTTAAAAAACACGACCACTCATGATATCCTACAAAAAACCAAAAGGTCCTTTTGTAGAGTACAAGCTAATGATAAGAGCTAAAATCATATGAGCGGATTTCAAATTCCAATCTTTTGCAGGATATACTGTTCTGATGTAACAGAAACAATCTTAACAGAATGGAGAAAGGATATGTAAGGTAAAGAACTATCATTGGATTGAACAACAAGAGATTATGGTATGAAAAGAACAAGAAAGTGTTATTTTTTTTTCTTTTTTCCCCCTCTGAACAATGTAAGTATACAGCCATTAGGACACATGACTGGGAATTTAACAACTCTCCTTGTAACCCATTAGTTATTATCCCATTTGTTCTATTGCATTCTTTGTCATGTAAATTTATCCCCCCGTACAGACGAAAAACTCCATATTGTACAACAAACAGCTCGCAAAACCAATTCAAATAAACAATAACATTAGAGAAGTGGGGGAGAAAAAAAAAAGAAAAAACCTTGTATGTTTTGTCTGGAAACTAGTAACAGCAAATGGGGCATCGTATTAGTCCATTTTCATTGCAATCAGGGCAACGATGAAACCCATATTCACCACCTTCACCTCCACCTGCTTCCAATTCCACTTCTGGTTCTGTTTGTTCATCATAGTATATTTTACAACTCCCGGAACATGTTTCACAAGGCACAAACCTGATATCGCCACAAGCCTCGCAAGTTCCACCGCCGCCTCCACCGTCGTCCTCCACCTTTTCACACCCTTCAACCACCTTTTCTAGCTGTCCTTCCTCGTGCATTCGCCGTATCTCTTCTGCTCCACCAATATATTTTCTTCCAACAAACACCTTCGGTAGTCCTCCCCCACTAAACCCATCTCCTAATAACTCTCTCAGCTCCTCCTTAAACCCCGAATGCATCGATACATCCCGTTCATCGATGCGAACACTTAAGCCTTTTAAAATCACTCTCACACGGCAACAATCTTCGTACGTTTTACGCACCCCTCGTAGGCTCGTAAAGTACACCACCAACTTCTCCTTTCCGCCTTTAAAAATCTCTTTAACAACAATGCTGCTATTACTATCATTGCCGGTGGAGAAAGCAGGCGGCGGTTGTTTTTCGCTTTCGGAGGATGGCTTGATGTAGAATGGATGATTGGAGGAGAGCTCCCGGAGTGACTTTCTAAATCCAGAAATAACTTGAGGATCGAATTCTGGACACTTAGAATCGGCATCTTCATCTGCTAATCGAAGCCAAAGAGGCTTAAGATTGCTATGAAGATGAGGCTTATTTGGTGAAAATGTGCCATTCGTTTTTGGGCTATCAAGAATTGGACTGTTTTCGCGAGAAACATCGAATGAAAAACTGCGAAACCGAGGTGTCAAAGTATCTTCGTCTAGCCCTTCCATTAACTCCCATGTATTGATCGTCTCTGGCTCACCGGGAGGCGTCACCACTGGCGTCTTTGGTATAATTTTGGGGATTTTTTCTTGAATCATATTAGACCAAGTCTTGGCTTCAATTAGGCCCACTGAAAATTCTCTGCTTTTTAATTCTTTTTCATTTGCAATCCCATTTTGGTTATCACCGACACTTGTATTTTCCTTACCATTACCTTTGGTTGCTAAAATGTCAATAGCAGCATCGACATTGTCCTTGCAATTGGGGGGTGAATCAATGGCCAGAGAGCCTAATGTGGTGGAGGTGAGCGCCACCATATGGTAGCTATCGCCTTTGCTTTGCGCCGGATGTACGACGTGCATTGAGTAGCTTCGAGTCACTGGGGAATAGGGTGCGTTGCAATGCCGGCATCGCCGTTGTTTCGAGCTTGCACAACCCATCAAAACTAATACGTGAAAAACACAGGAAACTTGAAAAAACAAAGCAGAGCAACAATCATATAGAGTTTAAGATATGAGAATTTAAGGAAAGATTAGATGATACAGTAATACCTCAAGCCTAAGCCTTAACAAGAAACAACAAAAACTGCAGGGAAAAGATCCATGAAAACGTGTAAAGCTGCAGACATGAAGACGAAGAACAACCAAAGCTCATTAATAATCAACGAAACTGACTTATGGGGTCGTAATTGGCCATGACACCGAGCTATATCAAACAATGTAATTATCTAAAGGATAACCCAGAAAGGAAAAACTGATTAGCAGAAAAAATGAATGAGGAAGAAGACAAGATAGAAGATTTATGGTTTCAGAAGTCTTTGGGATCTCAAAAACCCGTGAAATGATTACACAGATGGGGAAGACAAGTGGGTAGGGAAGATCAATGGAAATTCAAGAAAGGAATGATTAAAAGTTGGATGGGGAAATGGGTAATGCGGAAATAGGACTTTTTTTTTTTTTTAAAGAAAAAGTCAAAAAATGAAGGCATGTAGACCATGTACAGAAAAAAGACTATCAAACCACCATGACCGTCACCTGATTCATACAGACCCGTGTTTATTTCTTGTTTTGTTTTGCTTTCTCTTTCTAGAATTTTAGAGAGATAAAAAGCAGGAAATGGAGATGGTGGCTGGTGACCAAGAAAACGAAATGGGAGAGGAGACTCTAACACACCTTAGCTTGGAGCTTCCATACACGGGTGAGCAGGGAAAATCGGATTAAACCGAAATTATTAACTGACTTAAATATAAAAATATTTTTAAATATTTTAATTAAATCAAATCAAAATTGTAATTTTAGAGGACTCTATTTCTCTGCTCTCATTTGAATTGAATTTCTAATAAAATTGAACTGGAATATCTTAAATATTATTTTATATTTTTTTTATAATATTCTAAATTGCATATATAATTTATTTATAATAAATTTTATCACTGCTTTAAATAATTTTATCAAAATAAAAATTATATATATTAATAAAATTATTATTTAGATATTTTAAAATTATATTAATTATAATATTATAATATAATAACGTGTAAAATATGTAAATGTTATACAATATTATTCTCCTATATTAGTTATACAAATTATTATAAGATATATTTAATTAAAATACTTAAAATATATACTCTTTGATTGTATCTAACCAAATTATTAATTCTGATTATCCAAATTAAATAAGAAATACAATTCAATCTAATTACAAAGATATTGAATAATCATGCCAATATGTATATACGCATTACAAAAAATGGAGTAGCATGTAATTAAAAGGAAAAAAAAAAGAATGTAATTTTTGTAATTAAAAGGAAAAAAGTGGTGATTTTTGAAAGTTAGTTTAACCTTTTTTTAAAAAAAAAGAAGGTTAATTTAAATTTTTTGATTGAATGCTTTTCTTTTTCTTTTGCATTTTCTTCTTATTTTTGTATGTTATTGTTTGATAATAGAAAGAGGCAATGAGAGTGATAGTGTGGGAAAGGAGGAAAATGGGAACGACTGATGCGTGGATTATTGCTAAAATTACGACTCCCATTGAGACAGAACGACTCTTCTTCATTTTGTTTTTTTGTTAAGATCATATCATTTTGCAAAAAATGATAGCAATAATTAATTATTAATATTCTTTAATATTTACCATTTAGTTTCAATATTCATCATTTGACTCCATATCATTTCTTAATTTCAAAAAGCTAAAATATTACAATTGTATTAAATAATTCATCACTATTATAATAGCTAATTTTAAAATTTTTAAAACAAAAAGATAACATGAACCACTAATAAAATAGTAAAAATTAAAAAAATATCTATTGTTAGTATTTCACTTTGCACATATCAAGTCCAATTTTTTAAAAGATAATGACATGATGCATTTTTTTTATAAAGACTTTTATATCTCATATTTTTGAAAAAGATATTTTTGTTTAAAAGATTTTACTTTTTTACACTTCTAGTTTTTATTCTTTATTCTTATACACTTTTGTATAATTTCAATAAGATAAGAGATTTGTTTTTATCTAAAAAAAAGTAAAGAATAAATTGTTTTGAATAAATTTGAATATGTTTTGTTAATTTAGAGATAAAAAAATGATAATGAGATGAATGGTGCATCCTCTTTTTATTTATAAATACTTTTATATCTCACATGTTTAAAAAAGACATTTTTGCCTAATAGATTTTATTTTTTTACGCTCTTAATTATTATTTGTTACTCTTGTACTCTTTTGTATAGTTTAAATTGATATGAGATAAGAGATTTTTTTTTTGTTCTTAACTTTTTTAAGTGAGGAACAAAAGTGCTAGCTCTTGAGCACCAAGAATGAGATTGAATTAGTGGAAAATTTTAAAATTGGAGGGAATGTATTGAAAGATGAAAATAGAAGAAGTAAGAGAAGAGTTGAGACACCAAATTTTATAGTGGTTATATGTTAACAAATCCTACGTCAACTCCCCAATTCTTCACAATTGGATATTCTACTAACACTAAATGGTATTTCCAAACTCACACTAAACTTTTACACTTTGTGTTTTATGGCTGACACACAACCTTACAATTGTGTTTTAAGACTCACACAAAAACCTTTCAAGTGTTTTCCCAAATGCTTAAACTTAACCGTTATAAGAGTATTAAAACTAAACTAACTCTCAAACCCAATAACAATAGTGTTTAATATTCACACTTAATAGTACCAACTCACATATAAGAGTTAAAAATTGGGAAACAAAATTGCAAGAGTTTGACTATATTTAATGTTATTCTCTTGCATTCATGTTTGTTTCATGAAGTATTTATAGGCAACAACCATTAAAGTGAAGTTACAAATAAAACTATGTCGAAATCTTTAAGTTGCACTAAGCAGATCTTGCATTAAATGTCTGTCAAATTGAGTTTGCGGTCATGACTAGGCATTCACCATCTCGATTTCTCTTTTTGCACTAAAATTGTTGAAAATTGCGGTAGAGAACCTCGTTTGTATTTAATGGCTAGTCCACGTAACACGCTACCATTAATCTTCCAAGAAAAATTGTCATTATGTTCTTCGAGCTAAACAAAAGTCGCAAACGTGATGTATTTTCTTCTTGGACATGATAACAACCATGAATCTTTTTGTTTGACAAAGAGATGTTGCTCTATTAATTCGTAGTCTCGACTATACCTATAGCTTTTTGGGACACTTGGCATGCTCTCTTTGAGGACTTGATTCCCTCCAGGTAATTGTAAAAGTCATAGTTACGAACATGGACGCAACTCCCACTGTGAATTCCTCTGTTTCGTCTTCATTAGCTTCCTAGAAAAATTGCGGTTGCGATTTGATTCATAAATTCGTCTAGCCCAATTTCATTTGTTCCTTTTGCAAGATAGTGGTCACAAATTAGAGGTTCTTGGCCACGAATTAGGATTCCTTTCATAATGTTTGAGACTTGGATTCTTATTCAACTTCTAATGTAAACCTATCTTAAAAATTGTAAAATCACCACTTAAAATTGATGTTGGAACATATCAATTTACATTGTCAAGATCAAAAGAGAGTTTTGACTTGGATTTGACCAACCTAGTCCAACAATCTCCTCCATTTTTTTTTATTTTGACAACTTAGATTGATTTTGCAAGGGATAAAAAATGCATTAGTGTGAAGTCGAGATGGTTAACAATGTTTAACAAATTAAACTTATTAATATACCAATTTAAACTTGAAATGCACTTAAACTAATTGAAATTGCTCCCCTTTAATTTATACTCCCCTTAATTAAAACATGCAAATTTACTATTTCTCTCCCCTCTTTGTCAAAATAAAAAAAGAAAAAAGAGAGAGAGAACAAGATAATTAAAGAGATAAGTATAAAGATATACATTATAAAGAACAACCATATATCAAGAACAGCTATAGAAGGAACAAAAGCTTCATATTTTATTGATATCCAAATAAAACACAAATTAAATTTAAACATAGAATAAATGAAAAAATTGTAGGACCACAAACTTAGGCCAAAAGATAAAAAAAACAAAAACATAAACATAAAAAGAATTACAAGCCTAAGTGAGGAAAACTAGATAAGTGGAAAGATGTCATCATCATCAGAATCTCCAACTTCTACATCTCCTCCTCCACCTTGTGCTTCATCTCCTTCTTTCACTCCTTTGTCTTCCTTTTCCTCTACAGAATCCTTTCATTCTTCAAAGTCTGGGAGATGGCAAGGTGTTGCACCCACCTTCTCTTAAAGGTCCATTAGGTTATTGTAGAGGTGGGAAAGAAGGAGAAATCTCCTTTTAATCATGTGCATCACATGTCCAACTTTTTGTTAATGAAAGAGAGAGAGAGATGGTAGAAGTTTTAGGTTTGGCTTTGGGTTTAGGAGATGGAATTGGTTAGGCACTTTACTTCAACACAAGCCTCTTCCTTTTTAAAGCCTGAGTTGTTTCTTACTTCTTTGCCCCAAGATACCCCATAATATATGCATAGGTATCTGGATGGAATGCCTTGACATTAATCAAATAGAATAAATCAAGGAAGTTTTGGAAGGGTAAATTTTTTTGGTAAGGAATTTCTCATTTTCGTCATTAAGGGCTCCCATATAACTGTATATGGTTGTGACATGAGAGAGGAGGAGAAATTGGCTTTTAGGATTTCTACTCATGTGAATCAATTGATCCACAGGGAATTGCTTTATTTGGATTGGCTTATTTTTTGTTAAGCAAAACATAAATGATATGTCTTTATGGGAAACCTTTTCATTCCCATCATCTCTAGTATTTATAGAAAAAGTGATGATACAATGGAGAAGCCAACTGGTGAGGGTCTTAAGCTATTTAGCCATAAATATTTTTGGGTTATGTCTAGTTTTAATAGAGATCTTTGACTAGAATTTGGAATAGATACTATCAAGTCTAGAGATAATAAAAGGAATATCATCTCCTACTTGAGGGTTGAAGAGAGAGGAGAGTTGGGTAAAAGTTATAAAGTGGGGGTCCCCAAAAGCCTTAAAAATCAAATTGTGTGAACCTAATTTTGATTATGCTCTCTTGGTCAATGTAACAGTGCACATAAACTCCTTGACGACCTCCTCATACCCTGGTTCATCCTTGATGAAGAATTCATTCCAGCATAGGTTTGAAAGAAAGACATAGATTTTATCATTGATTCTAAATGATTCAAAGAGAAAGGTAAAATGAATTTTGTTGGCTTGGATGATTTTATTGTAGTTTGTTTTGTACCTATCTTTTTCTTCGTTGGTTATTCCCTTCATTAGGTGATGAGGAGGAGGGCTTGGAGATTGGGTAATACCCTTCCCTTTCTATGCTCTAGTTAGTTTCTTAGGTGCCATGAAGGATCAAAGTTGAGAGAGTTTAAAAGGATTGAGAGAAGAGATGAATGGTAAATGAAGAGAAAAGGTAAAAGTGAAATAAAGGAGCATTAGGATGGTTTAAATAGGTAGAAAAGTGATGAAAAATAATAACACAATGGTAAAAAATTGATTAAATGAGGGGTTGGCATCGATTGACAGTCAAATCAATCTATGCCTGATAGTTGCCAATTTTCGCAGTCGCTATTAGCTAGTCACAACAACAAATTACAAATTTTTTTGAGTAACAGATAAGATTTCCTTAAAAAATGATGAAGTCAACGGTCAAATAATTTGAATTTTGAAAAAATTTGCGTTGGCAACCTAAATTTACGACATCGAATTAGGAGTTTGATAGAAAATTGATGAGTTCTAGTAAATAATGACCACAAATTATGAGGCAAAAAGAAAAACAAGGAAAAAAAAAGAATTGGCCTTTCTTGTTGTGATCAACTTAATGTATTGATGATCAATTCAAGTAAATTGGGATAAAAAAGCACAATTGCATAAAGAATTAACACATCTAAAGTAATCAACAAACATAATTATCAAACATGTCATTCAATCAAACAAATTGACAAACACAATGAAGAAAATGAGGTGAGATCAATTTTCACCCTAGGTTGCTTCCATCAAGCATTCCTAGCTTGCTCTTAATGAATTTCATCCTTTCTTCATTAAGGGATTTAATGAAAATTTCTGCAAGTTGATAATTGGTGTCAATAAACTCTAACACCACATTGCCATTTTGGACATGATATTTAATAAAATGATGTCTAATGTCAATGTGTTTGCTCTTAGAATACTGGATGAGATTCTTTGAAAGATTTATTATACTTGTGTTATTACATTTGATGGGAATGTGATCAACAACCTTGCCATAATCCTTGAGTTGTTGTTTCATTTATAGAACTTAGGTGCAACAATAACCTTCTGTTACATATTCCATTTCGGCGATGGATAGGGCAATCATAATTTGCTTTTTATTAAACTAAGAAACTAAACATTCACCTATAAATGGACAAGTTCCAGAAGTGTTCTTTCTATCTGATAAACTACCTGCATAATCCACATCCGAATATCCAAGAAGGGAAAATGATGAATTCCTAGGATACCATAATCCTAAATGCAATCTGTCATGTAAATATTTAAAAATCCTTTTGACAACATTTAAATGGGATTCCTTAGGACAAGATTGAAACCTAGCACACATACAAACACTAAAGATGATGTCAGGTCTAGAAGTAGTGAGGTAGAAGAGAGAACTAATCATACCTCTATATATTTTTTCATCAATTGGCTTACCTGATTCATCTTTGTCTAGTCTAATGGTTGTACACATTAATGTCTTTACTACTTTGCATCCATCCATACCAAATTTCTTGATTAGATCCTTTGTGTACTTGGCCTGATTAATGAAGATGCCCTCTTTAGTTTGCTTAATTTGAAGACAAAGGAAAAATTTGAGCTCTCCTATCATGCTATCTCAAATTCCTTAGTCATAAACTTAGCAAATTCTTTATAAAAAGATTCATTAGTAGTACCAAATATAATATCATCAACATATATTTGTATAATGAGTGTATTTAGATTGTAGTTTTTGACAAATAAAGTTCTATCAACCTTACCCTTTTCAAAATCATTTTGTAAAAAAAAAAGAAAGAACTAAGCCTTTTATATCAAACTCTTGGAGCTTGTTTTAAACCATATAAGGCTTTAGTTAATTTAAAAATATTATTTGGAAAAGTATGAAATTTAAAACCATGAGGTTATTTAGCATATACTTCCTTCTCACTAAGACCATTCCAAAATGCACTCTTCACATTCATTTGAAAAAGTTTAAAATTCACATGACATGCAAATGCTAAAAGAATCTTAATGGCCTCTAATCTTGCTATGAGGGCAAAGGTTTCATCATAATCAATGCCTTCCTCTTGGTTATAACCCTTTGCAAATAATCTAGTTTTGTTTCTAGTAATGAATCCTTACAAATCTAACTTATTCCTAAACACCCATTTGCAACCTACAATAGGGTGTTTCTTAGGCCTAGGAATAGGTTTCCAAACTTTATTTCTTTCAAATTGGTTGAGTTTCTCTAGCATTACAATCACCAACTTTCATCATCAAGAGCCTCATTAACTAATTTTAGCTCAAATCGAGAAGCAAATGCAAGATTATTATATAATGCATGAAGTTGAGATATAGTACTTACTCCCTTAGATGTCTCACTAATGATTAAATCCTTAGGGTGATATTTTTGGAGAATCTCTAATCCTTAGGAAATTCATGAGTTGGGTTTTCTACTTCTTGTGGTTGAGTTTCCTCAATTTTTTATGATAATTTGTTATCCTCAAGATTAATCACCAATTCTTTTAGAGTTGAATTAAACTTTAATTTCTAAAAGTCACCTGCAAAATTATCAATAAGATAACCTTTGCCAAGATCAAGTTTACTAGATTCATTAAACACAATGTTCATTGACTCTTTAACAACCATAATACTTTTGTTGAATACCTTATAGGCTGTACTAGAGGTGGAATAGCCTAGAAAAATACCTTTATTTATCTTTGAAGCAAATTTTCCAAGGTTGTCCTTAGTATTTAGAATGTAGCATTTGCACTTAAAGACTCTAAGGTATGAAATCTTATGTTTTCCATCATTCTAAAGCTCATAAGAAGTTTTGTTAAGAATGGGTCTTTTGAAAACACGATTAGCTATATAGCAAGAAGTATTGATGGCTTTGGCCCAAAAGTAATTAGGCAAAGAGTACTCACTAAGCATAGTTTTAGTCTTCTCTACTAAAGTCTTAATTTCCTCTCTACAACACAATTCTATTATAGTGTTCTATGAGTAGAAAAATTATGAGAAATCTTATTCTCTAAGAAATAAGTTTCAAAAGATTCATTTTGAAATTCCTTTCCATGGTCATTTTTTATAGCAGAAATAAAGTAATCTTTTTCATTTTAAATTCTTTTTGCAAAACTTTTAAAAGTATCAAACTTGTCATTCTTATAAACTAGCAAGGATACCTAAGTAAACGTAGAGTAATCATCTACTAAGACAAATGCATAATGTTTCCTACTTATACTAGCACTCTTAGTAGGTCCAAGTAAATCCATATGGATAAGTTGAAGAAGTCTAGAGGTACTAACAATATTCTTTGCTTTGAAGAAAGTTTGATGTTGCTTCCCTATTTGGCAAGGTCCACATGTCTTGTCCTTAAAGAATTTTAGCTTGGAAAGACTTCCACTAGCTCTCCTTTAGATAGCCTTTATAGGAGCTCCATGCTAGCATGACCAAGTCTTTTATGCCAAAGTCAAGCTTCATTAGTTAGAGACACAAGACACTTGTAGGATTGGTTAGCCAAATTGTCTAAGTCAATTAAGTATGTATTGCCTCTCCTTTCACCTTTAAAGATTACCTTTTTATCCACTAAAGTGGTAACCCGACATTTTCTAGTGTCAAAGGTGACTTTATTACCTTTATCACATAATTGATTTACTCTTAACAAATTATGTTGTAAACCTTCTACTAAAAGAACATTATCAATAAGTGAACAATTATTTTTACCAATTATGGCAATGCCAAAATCCTTACCCTTGGCATTGTTTCCAAAAGTGACATTGCCCTTTTTCTTTCTTTTTTATGGCTATGAAAAGCTTTTTGTTGCCCGTCATGTGGTTTGAGCACCCATTATCCACAGGCCAATCATTGTCTTCATTGGTGGCTACCATCCATTCCTACATAATAATAATAATAAATCATCTTTGTTTAGGTTTGTAAACATACTTGGGTCCTTAGGGGTTTGGTCTTGAAGGTTCCTTTAATTTGAGGTGAGCCTTCCTAATATAGCTGAAAATATTTATATGACTAAACTTCATACAAAAGTAACATTGGAGCTTAAACTTATAATCCTTTCTCCTATGCATAACTTTAGTATGAATAGGAGGCCTTCTTATACCACGGTGGTGAGAGTGTGAGCATGTGCATGAATGATTAGGAGTAGAAAAGAATTTTATATGTGTTTAGGTGAGTATGCTTCTTAGTGTAGATGAATATGTGATTAGCATTTTTAGGCTTAGGCTTTGAGCCTTGAGGTGCCTTCTACTTGCCTTGGGCATAAGTGGCTTAGTGTTACCAATTGCCTCAATACTTGAGGTTTGAGGAGCTGATGCTCTAATGAACGTTGTGAGTGGGAGTGTTGATGAAGAGGCTCAATTAAAGCCTAAACTATGTCTTATTAGGGAGGTCTTTGAGATATAATTAGTGTATCTAAAGCTTCCTTCCTTTTGTGAAACTTAAAAATAGAATTTCTAAGCTTAATTACTTTTTCTTTTAAGGAATCATTTTACTTTCTTAAAGAATTTAGAGAAGAGGAAGGCTTAGTAAGACTTTGAACAATTTTTTTTAGTATTTCGTTTGAAGTTCTCAACTCACTTATAAGCTCATTTAATGAGTTAAACTCATTTTTTAGTTTTGAGCATTTCTTTTTATAAGTTTTCATTTGTGACTTATACTTGTCATATCTCAAAGTAAGAGCTTCAAGGATCATCTTATGCATCATAACTATCATTAGAGTGAGGTGAAGAACTTACCTCATTAGAAGAGTCCTCTTATACTATAAAACAAAGATTTACCACTTCCTCATCTTTATACTCCACACTAGAATTGTCATCCTAAGTGGCTTTGAAGCTTTTCTTCTTTTCTTTATCTCATTTCTTCTTCTTCTTCTTTTGCTTGGGGTAGTCATATTTAATGTGACTTTGCTTGCCACACTCATAGCAAGTCGCTTCATTCTTCTTTTCCTTGAGGTTGGGAGATACCTTCCTGAAGTTCCTTCTATCTTTCCTTCTCCTTTTCAGCTCCTTGGTCCTTCTAGAAAGCATGACTAGCTCTTCCTCTTCTTTTTCATTATCATCATTACTTGTGACAACTTCTAGCTCTTTTTCTTTGGCTGTGGATTTAAGGGTCAGGGTCTTTTTTTCTGTTTTATCATTCTTGTCCCCCTGCCCTCTCATCTTCTTCATTTCCTTATCTTTGTTCAAGGCTAGTTCATGAGTAAGAAGCTTGCCTATGAGGACATATGTTGACACTTTTCTAATTTTTTGATTTGACTCTTGAATACTGCACACCCTTGCATTAAACTTTTCAAGAGATAAAGATTTATGTATTTTGATGTTTACCTCATGATTGGTGAATGCTCTTTTGAATTTCTTCATATTCATGACAATAGACAATAGTCTATTAGTCATATTGGTGATGTTTTCATTGTCTTTCATCATGAATAGCTCTCATTCGGTTACATACATCTTTAATCGACTAGACTTTACTAAGGTTGTGCCTTCATGGTAATTCTCCAACGCCTTTCAAATTCCATGGGCAATGAGATAGTGTTGTACTCTTCCTATCTCCTCCATTGAGAAGGAGCTAAGAAGAATTGCCAATGCCCTTTTGTTCCTTCCATTTAATCTTCTATGAGCTTCTACCCACTCTTCCCTTAGGATTAATTCTTCACTTTCATTAACCACTTAGTAGGAGGCTTCCATTCTTTTGTAACTATATCCCAAAGATCTATTGTATCGCTATCCAAATATATCTCCATTCTATACTCTTAATGGGTATAATCGGATCCATCGAAGTATGGCTTGAGATGGTTATGAATTTCTTCTTGTGCCATTTGACTTTACTCACATAGTTAAGGGTTTGAATGAGACCTTGCTCTGATACCTCTTGTTAGCCCTTAATTACTAAAAAAGGTGTGGAATTGGTTTAAAATTTTAAAATTAGAGAAAAGATATTGAAAGATGAAAATAAAAGAAGTAGGAGAAGAGTTGAGAAACCAAATATTATAGTAGTTTAGGTATTAACAAACATACTTTCACTCCTCAATTCTTCACAATTTGGTATTCTACTAACACTAAATAGTGTTTCCTAGCTCACACCAAACTTTTACATTTTGTGTTTTATGGCTTACGCATAACCTTACAACTTGTGTTTCAAGGCTCATACTAAACCTCTCAAGTATTTTCTTAAAGGCTCACGCTTAAAAAACCTCTCAAGTGTTTTCTTAAAGGCTCACTCTTAACCCATATAAGAGTTTTACAACTAGACTAACTTTCAAACCCAATAACAATGGTGTTTAAACGTTGAAAAATAAAATTGTAAGAGTTTGGTCATATTCAATGTTATTCTCTTACATTCATGTTTGTTTGGTAGAGTATTTATAGGCAACAACCACCAAAAAGATGTTACAAATAAACTATACCTAAATATTCAAGTTGTGTTGGGCAGATCTTGCATTAAATGTCTGTCAGACTAAGTCATGAATGGACATTCGCAATCGTGATTTCTCGTCTTGTATTAAAATTGTTGAAATCATGGTAGAGAACCTCATTTGTATCTAATCGCTAGTCCACATGGCACACTACCATTGGTGTTCCAAGAAAAATAGTTGATATGTTTTTCGTTTGCCAGACAAAAATCGCAAATGTGATTTATTTTCTTCTTGAACGCAACCGCCACCATGGATCCTTATGTTTGATAAGGAAATGTTGTCCATTAATTTGTGGTCTCAACTAATATTTCACCTCATGAATTTTGATATACCAACAGCTCTGTGGGATAGTTGGTGTGCTCTAGTTATGGACTTGATTCCCTCTAGGCAATTGCAAAAGTCATGATCGCAAACATGGACTCGACTTCCACCACGAATTTGTTTGTTCCAACTTCATTAACTTCCTGAAAAAATTACAGCTGCAATTTGCTCCTCAAATTCATCTAACTTAATTTCATGAATTCCTTTTGCAAGATACGATGGCAAATTAGGATGCCTTTCACAATGCTTGAGACTTGGATTCCCATTCAACTTTCAATGCAAACCTATCTTAAAAACTGTAAAATTAACACTTAAAATTGATGTTAGAACATATCAATTGATATTGTCAAGATCAAAAGAGAGTTTTGACTTGGGTTTGACCAATCTAGTCCAATAAAAAAAAGAAAAGGAAGAATGAGGAATAAAAAGAAGAAGAACAACAACAACAACAAGATAATGACATACTCTCTATCTTTTCCACTCAGTCTCTCTCTCTAAAAAAATAAAGAAGAAGAAGTTGATTTAAATAGATTTGATATGTTTTGTTGATTTATAAATAAAGAAATTATAATGAGATGAATGATTTGGATGATAATGAGATAAACGGTACCGATAATGTTATGTTTCTCAGACTCTTTCTTTTTTTCCCTCTCTAAAAAATAACAAGAAAATAGAAATACATGTAAGTTTTATATTTATTTTGTTAAAAGATTTAATAGTTGTTTTGTTGTTTAAAATAAATCATCATGAGTTTTTATGCATTTTAGATGAGAAATAGTTAACAAATAAATATTTTTGAGCTAAAAATCAGTTATGAAAAGAGAGAAAATCATGTTTCATAAAGGTTGAACATGATGTCTACATTCTAATTGTTCTTATTCTTTCTTTTGTTTACTAATGGTTGCATAAATAAAAATACCCAAAAGAAACATAAAATAAATATTTTCCTAGAAACTGTTTTCTTTATTTAGTTTTTAAAATTTTAAACCGAGGAACCTAAAATAAAATAAAAATAAATATTTTACTGTGTATAAATATATTTTACTTGATGTTGCTATAAAAAAAATCATGTTTGTTAAAGATTGAAGATGATATTTACGTAATAATTGTTATTCTTCTTTCTTTTGTTTATTGATGGTTGCATAAATAAAAAAAATAAATCCAAAATAAACATTTTCCTGGAAATTATTTTCTTTTTTTAATTTTTAAAATTTTGAACTGATAAACCTAAAATAAAAGTAAATAAAATAAAATAAATATTTTACTTGATGTTATTATAAAAAAATCGTATTTGTTAGAAATTAAAGATGTTATCTACGTCATAATTGTTCTTCTTTTTTCTTTTTGTTTATCGATGTTTGCATAAACAAAAATAAACATAAAATATTTTTTTGAAAAATGTTTTCTTTATTTAATTTTTAAAATTTTAAACTGATAAACATAAAATAAAAGTAAATAAAATAAAAATAAATATTTTACTGTGTATAAATATTGTCTTAAAAGTAAACAAAAAATAGATTATTTGTAAACAAGTAATAAATCATTTGTAAGCTAATAATAAACAAAAAATAAACAACTAGTAAACATTTTACAGTGTAAGAGGAACTAAACGCAACTATCTTCTTCAACCTCTAGTAACTCGATTTTTTCTCTCTTTTATGATTGGTTTTAGGCTTAAACTTATTCAGTTTTAACTATCTTCATCCATAATATATCAAAACTCATTATTTTTTTATTCTAAACAATAAAATAAGCATTAAAAATCATATTAAAATTGTTTTTAGAGTGAGACATATATAATGAAAAATTCTCTCTATAATAGATTGTGATGAACAAATGAAGAAGCTGAAATGGTAATAGTGTAAGAAAAGAAGAATTTGGAAGGAGAAATTGTGAACTGTGTATTTTGGTTTGATTTCTCGATGACTTGATGATGAAAATTCGTGAAGAATTTTGCAGCTACAAATCTGATTTGTTTCATTTTGATTGCAGATTCATTACACATTGGTTTTAGCGTTTGATAAATATACGAGTTTGTTGATGATGAAAATCAATACACATTGATAAAGATTCAAGTTTGTTAAGGTAAGAAGATTTTTTTTTTTTCCATATTTTGCTCAATTCAGTTATTAATAGATTTTGAGCATTTATTTGTCCAAATCCCATAAAAGTCAATTTTTTGAAATGCTTGAGGTAAATTTATCATTATTGTTTTAATTTTAAGTATTTGTGTCTTTATCTCAATTTTAAGCGGATATCATAAGGGTCAAAAAAACCCAAATCACATTGAAAAACTGACAAAATTGACATTTGTTGGCCCTAGGCACCAAGAATTTGGGGGGGGGGGGTTAATTGTTGTATAAAAATTAAAACAAGAAGATCAGAAAGATAATGAGTAGAAAGAAGACGCAAGGTTTATAGTGATTCAGGTATAATTGACCATACGTCCACTCCCCAATTCTCAGCAATTGGGTGTTCCACTATCTTCCAATGATGTTTTCAAGCTCACACCAAACTTTTACACTTGTGTTTTGAAGGCTCACACAACAACCTTTACACTTGTGTTTTTAAGGCTCACACAACAACCTCTCTTAGTGTTTTTACAGGCTCACACTATAACCTTTACAAAAGGTGTTTGTGCTCACACCAACCAATCACCTAAAGAAAAGAAAAGATTGAGTAGCAAAATTCCAAGAGTTTGGTTTACAAATTAATGAAATATCTTGTATTTACATTTGTTTGGTGAGGTATTTATAGCCTTTACCTACCAAAGAGACGTTGCAATAAAACTGGTATAAAATCTTTAAGGTATGGTAGATAGATTCTGCATTAATTGCATGTCAGGCTAAAGTCGCAGTCGCTACTACTCATTCGCGGTCGCGAATTCCAAATTTCTATACGGGAGCCAAAACTTGCGACGAAAAACCCCGTTTGTGTCTAATGGCTAGTCCATGCATCTTCTTGCTATTGGTTCACTAGAAAAATATAGTTATTGCCTTTTACTTGCTCATAAAAGTAGCGATCGCAAATTTTTGTGTACAGGCCGCGACTGAGGATGCGAATTCGTCTGTCAAAAATTGCATCTTCCACTTCATGAATCGTGGTCGCTACCAATAAGTTGCCTTTGCGATTTTTATTTTTCAACGGACATCTAGGACATTTTTCAAGCTTTGGTTGTGGACTTGATTCTCTCCTGAGGCTTTTTGAAAGTCACGATCGCGACTCTGACGCTACATAAACCGTGAAATAGTCTGTCACTTTTGGATTCCTTCTTTTAGATGAGTCGCGGTTGTGAATGACTTTGCGATTTTGCCTGTCTGATTTCTAGCAAGTCTTCACATGGATCGCTGTCGCGATTTAGAAGTCAACTTGGAGTTTAAGAGCTCCATCCAACTTCACTTGAAAATCCTACTAATTTCTGCAAAACAACGCTTAAATAAACCATTAATAATGATCAATCTCCATTGTCAAGATCAAAAGAGTTCCTAGACTTAGAATTAACCCTCCTAGTCCAACAACATTATTATTTTGGTTTGATTCAGTTCTCTAGAGAAAATTAGTTCGGTTTGATTTTATTTTTAAACAAACTTCAATTTTGATTCTTGGTTTGGTTTTCTATATAAAATTATAAAAATCAAAATTATTAATCAACCAATTTGAATTGAACTAATTTATAATATATGTAATTTACCTAAATCAAATAAAATCAAATCAAAATTTTATAAGTTCAATTCAGTTTGTAGATATATAAAACTCAGTTTATTCGATTTAATTTATTCAACTTTTTTCAAAAAATTTGATTTGGTTTAGTTTGAGAAATGTAAAATTAGATTTTTTTTAATTTTAGTAAAAAATCGAACTGATCGAATCCCCTACTTTTATATTTTAGTTGATATATATATATATATATATATATATATATATATATATATATATATATATATATATATATATAAACTTCTTTTTATAAATTTGTAAAAAGAAGAGAGTTAAAAAAGATAAAATTTTAAATATTTGTTT
>CATIWR010119164.1:0-17991 GCA_949677035.1 Omphalea diandra | reverse complement strand
ATTTAATTGGATGGATAATATATCTTTATAAAATAAATTATTATTTTAATATTTGAAATTTGTAGTTATATGAAATAATTGAAATTTTATATATTATTTTAATCTTTAACATTTGTAATTATTTCAAATGACTAGAATACTAGAAATTTTTTTTTATATATTTAGGTTAGTGTTATCTTATTTTTTAAATATTTAAAAAATTAAGATAAATATAACTTAAGTTCAAACATTTTTTAAATTAAACAAAAAACTAATCAATGATAAATCTATATTATTCATACTATAGATAAAAGTGGCTAACTAGAAAAATTTTTTCTAGACATAAAAGAGTATAAAACTTTTTAAATTGATAATAATATTCTTAAGTTGTAAATCTATACTATAGATAAAAGTAGCTAACAAGGAAAAAAAATTGTAGACATAAAATGGTATAGAACTTTAAAATTGACAATAATAATCTTAATTTATGAATTTTAATTGGATAGATAATATTTCTTATAAAAATAATTATCATTTCAATCTTTAAAATTTATGATTATTTGAAATAACTGAAAATAAATATTATTTGAATTTTAATGTTTGTGGTTATTTGAAAAAACTGAAATAATAGATGAAAATATTTATATTTTTAAGTTAGCATTACTTTATTTTATTAAAAAACTTAAAATAAATATAAACTAAGTTCAAAAATTTTTTAAATTAAATTTGTGTCTTGTTCTTTTACTTAAAACACTACAAAAAAAAAAAAAAAAAAAGAAGCTTATTTAGTGACCAAATTTAGTTATCATTTGGAGTCTCTATTTAGCTACCACTTAGCAACCACTCTGTTATCATTTGGAGTCGAGTTGAGAGAAAATGAAATTAGCGACTATTTTGTGACCAAATAGAAACCACAAATTGGCCAAGATAGAAAAACTATAGATAGTGATCTCTAAATGTGGAGGGAAAATAAAGTGGGTGATTTAGCCACCACTTTGAGACCATAAAGTGGAAGCTAATTTAGCGACCACAATGATGTGATCGCTACTTTTGACGCCATGAGGTAGTGCCAATAATAGCTACTTTTTAGAGACCACATATTGTGATCACTAAATTTCAACCACTAAATATGGTTCCTAAAGTGATAAAATTATCGACCACAAAATATGTGGTTGCTAAAAGTATTAGTAGGCACCTAATTTATGTGGTTGTTAAATTTGATGAAGTACATAATTAATTATAATATTATATTAAATTTTTTATAATATTATATAATTAATTATATATTATAATATATATTATATAATTCATTTATATATATAATATTATACAATCAATTATATTATATATACCAAGAAGGGGGTTGAATTGGTGAAAAATTTTAAAAATTGGAGGAAAGGTATTGAAAGATGAAAATAGAAGAAGTAGGAGAAGAGTTAGAGACACTAAATTTTATAGTGGTTCAGGTCTTAACAAACCCTATGTCCACTCTCCAATTCTTCACAATTGGGAATTCTACTAACAATAAAGTTCACACCAAACTTTTACACTTTGTGTTTTATGGCTCACACACAACCTTACAACATGAGTTTTATGGCTCACACACAACCTTACAACTTGTGTTTCAAGACTCACACACAACCTTACAACTTGTGTTTCAAGGCTCACACAAAAACCTCCCACATTTCCAAAGGCTCACACTTAACCTATATAAGAGTTTTATAACCAGGCTAACTCTCAAACCTAATAACATTGGTATTTAATGCTCACACCCAAGAAAACCAACTACATATAAGAATTAAACGTTTCAAAATAAAATTGCAAGAGTTTGGTTATATTCAATGCTATTCTCTTGCATTCATGTCTATGTGGTGGAGTATTTTAGACAATAACCACTAAAGAGACGTTACAAATAAACTATGTCTAAATCTTTAAGTTGTGCTAGGTAAATCTTGCATTAAATGTCTGTCAGACTGAGTTCTCGGTTGTGACCGAATATTCACAGTCGCTATTTCTCTTCTTACACTAAAATTGTTACAATTGTGATAGAGAACCCCCAATTGTATTTAACGATCAGTCCATGTGACACACTATCATTAGTCTTATAAGAAAAGTAGTCATTATGTTATTTGAGCCAAACAAAAGTCGCGATTGCGATTTATTTTCTTCTTAGACATGACAACCACCGTGAACCCTTCTATTTGACAATGAGATGTTGCTCTATTGATTCATAGTCTCAACTAATATTTCACCCTTGTGAATTTTGATATACCAATGACTCTTTGGGACACTTGACATGCTTTGGTTGAGGACTTGATTCCTTTAGGCAATTGTAAATGTCACGTTCAAGAAAAAGGACGCGACTTCCACTGTGAATTCTTCTATTTCAGTTTGATTACTTTCTTAGTGAGATTGTAGTTGCGATTTGCTCTGTGAATTCGTCTAACCCAACTTTTATCCATTATTTTTACAAGTCAGTGGTCATAATTTGAAGTTCATTGTCGTGAATTAGAATGTTGAGATTTAGACTCCTATTAAATTTTTAATGCAAACCTATCTAAAAATTTATAAAATCAACACTTAAAATTAATGTTAGAACATATCAATTTGTATTATCAAGATCAAAAGAGAGTTTTGACTAAGGTATGACTAACCTAGTCCAATAATCTCTCACTTTTTGATTTTGACAACTTAGATTGATTTTTAAGGGATAAAGAATGCATAAGTGTGAGGTTGAGATGGTTAAGAATGTTTAACAAATTAAACTTATTAAGATACCAAATTAAACTTGAAATGTAATTAAACTAATTGAAATTGGCCCTCCTCAATTTGTACTCCCCTTTAATTATAACATTCAAGTTCATTGTTTCTCTCTCCTTTTATGAAGATAAAAAAGGTAAGAACAAGATAATTATAGGGATAAGTATAAAGTGATGCAAATAAAGAACAACCATATATCAAGAACAACTATAGAGGGAATAAAAACTTTAAGTTTTATTGATATCAAAACAAAAACACAAACTAAATTTAAACATATAATAAATAACAAAAACTTGTAAGATCATAAACTTAGGCTAAAAGACAAAAAGTCCAAAAACAAAAAAAGAATTACAAGCCTAAGTAAGAAAAACTAGATAAGTGGAGAGATGTCATCATCATCAGAATCTCTAATTTCTTCACTTCCTCCTCCTCTTTGTGCCTTATCTCCTTCTTCCACTCTTAGTTTTCCTCTTCTTCTAGAGTATCCTCCCATTCTTCAAAGTCTGGGAGATGGCAAGGTGTTGTACCCATCTTCTCTTAAAGGTCCACTAGGTCATGTGGAGGTGGGAAAGAAGAAGAAATCTCTTTTTTAATCATACACATCACATTGCCCAACTTTTTGTTAATGGAAGAGAGAGAAAGAGATGGCAAAAGTTTTAGGTTTGGCTTTGGGTTTAGGAGATGGAATTGGTAGGGCACTTTTCTCTATCACAAGCCTCTTCCTTTTTAAAGCCTAAGTTGTTTCTTGCTTATTTGCCTTAAGAGACCCCAAGGTATATATATAGGTATCTGGATGGATTGCCTTGGCATTAATTAAATAGGGCAAATCAAGGAAGTTTTAGGAGGGAAAATATTTTTTGGTTGGGAATTTCTCATTTTCCTCATTAAGGGCTCCCACATACCTATATATGGTTATGACATGAGAAGGGAGGAAAAGTTGGCTTTTAGGCTTTGTACTCATATGAATCAATTGATCTACAAGGTATCAATATATTTGGATTAGCTTATTTTTAGTTAGGCAAAACAAAAATGCTAGATCTTTCTGGGAAACCTTTTTGTTCCCATCACCTCTAGCATTTACAGAGAAAGTGATGATATGGTGAAAAAGCCAATTAGTGAGGGTCTTAATGTATTGAACCAAAGATGTTTTTGGGTCATGTTTGGTTTCAATAGAGATCTTTTACTAGAATTCAGAATAGATAATATCAAGTCCAGAGATAATGAAAGGAATATTATCTCTTACTTGAACGTTGAAAAGGGAAGAAAGTTGGGCAAAGGTTATGAAATGGTGGTCCCAAAAAGCCCTGAAAACCAAACTATATCAACTTGCTTTTGATTCTGCTCTCCTGCTTAATGTAACAATGCACATAAACTCCTTGACAATCTCTTCATACCTTGGTTCATCCCTAAAGATGAATTCATTCTAACCTAAGTTCGAAAGAAAGACATGAATTTCATCCTTAATTCTAAGTGATTTAAGGAGAAAGGTAGAAGGAATTTTATTGGCTTGGATGATTTTGTTGGAGTTTGCTTTGTACCTGCCTTTTTCTTTTTTGGTTATTCCGTTCATTAGTTGAAAGGAAGGAGGGCTTAGAGGTTAAGTAATGCCCTTCCCTTTCTCTGCTCTAGTTAGTTTCTTAGGTGCCACAAAGGATCAAAGTTTAGAGAGTTTAAAAGGATTGAGAGAAGAGATAAATGATAGATGAAGAGAAAAAGTAAAAGTGAAATAGATGAGTGTTATAATGGTTTAAATAGGTAAAAAACTTATGAAAAAGGTAATAAAATAGTAAAAAAATACATTAAATGAGGGTTGGCATTGATTGACAATCATATCAATCAATATTAACAGTTACCATAATTCACGGTCACTATTAGCTAGTTGTAATAGCTAATTACCAATTTTGTGAGTAATGGATAAGATTTCCTTAAAAAATGATAGAGTCAACGGTCAAAGAATTTGAATTTTGAAAAAAAAAAAATTTGCAGTGGCAATCTAAAGTCACAAGAAAGAATTGGGAGTGTGATAGAAAATCGATGAGTGCCTATAAGTAGCGATCACGAATTACAAGGCAAAAAGAAAAAAAAAAGAAAGAATAAGAATTAACATTTCTAGGTGTGATCAACTTAATGTGATGATGATCAATTCATGTAAATTCGAACATAAAAGCATAATTGAATAAATAATGAACACATCCTAATTAATTAACATACATAATTATCAAACATATCATTGAATCAATCAAATTGACAAACATAGTGAAGAAAATAAGGTGAGATTAATTTTCACCCTAAGGAGCTTCCATGAAGCATCTCTAGCTCCCTCATAATGAAGTTCATCCTATCATTAATAAGGAGTTTAGTAAAAATGTCTGTAAGTTGATGATTGGTGTCAATAAACTCTAACACCACATTACCATTTTGGATATGATCTCTAAGAAAATGATGTCTAATGTCAATGTGCTTACTTTTAGAATGTTGTATGAGATTCTTTAAAAGATTTATTACACTTGTGTTGTCACATTTGATGGAAATGTGATCAACAACTTTGCCATAATCTTTGAGTTGTTATTTCGTCTAAAGAACTTGGGTGCAATAATAACCCACTACCATATATTTCACTTCGGCGATGGATAAGGCAACCAAAACTTGTTTTTACTAAATGAAGAAACTAAACATTCAACTATAAATTAGAAGTTCCAGAAGTGCTCTTTCTATCTAATAAACTACTTGCATAATTTACATTTGAATATCTAAGAAGACTAAATGATGAATTCTTCAAATACCATAATTCTAAATGCAATGTGCCATGTAAATATTTAATAATCCTTTTGAAAACATTTAAATAAGATTCCTTAAGACAAGATTGAAACCTAGCACACATGCAAACACAAAACATGATGTCAGGTCGAGAAGCAGTGAGACAAATGAGAGAACCAATCATATCTCTATACTTCTTTTCATTAATTGGCTTACCCAATTCATCTTTATCTAGCTTGATGGTTGCACTCATAGGTGTCTTTGCTACTTTGCATCCATCCATGCCAAATCTCTTGAGTAGATCCTTTGTGCACTTGGTTTGGTTGATGAAGATGCCCTCTTTGGTTTGCTTGATTTAAAGACTAAGGAAAAACTTGAGCTCTCCTATCATGCTCATCTCAAATTTCCTAGTCATACACTTAGCAAATTCTTTACAAAGAGATTCATTAGTGATACAAAATATAATATCATCAACATATATTTGTACAATGAGCGTATCTTGATTGTGGTTTTTGACAAATAAAGATGTATCGACCATGCCATTTTCAAAATCATTTTGTAAAATAAATAAACTAAGCCTTTCATACTAAGCTCTTGAAACTTGATTCAAACCATACAAGACTTTAGTTAATTTAAAAACCTGATTTGAAAAAGTATGAGATTCAAAACCAGAAGGTTGTTCAAAATAAACTTCCTCCTCAATGAGACCATTAAAAAAAAGCACTCTTTACATCTATTTGAAAAAGTTTAAAATTCATGTGACATGCATATGCTAAGAGAATCCTAATGGCTTCTAATTTTATTATGAGGGCATAAGTTTCATCATAATCAATACCTTCCTCTTTGTTGTAACCCTTTGTAACCAATCTAACTTTGTTCCTAGTAATGAACCCTTACTCATTTAACTTATTCCTAAACACCCATTTGCAACCTATAATAAGGTGTTCCTTAGGCCTAGAAATAAGTTTCCAAACATTGTTTCTCTCAAATTGGTTGATTCTTTTTGCATTGCAATCACCTAACTTTCATCATCAAGAGCCTCATCAATTGATTTTGACTTAAATTAAGAAACAAATGCAAGATTATTATCCAATGCATGAAGTTGAGATCTAATACTTACTCCCTTAGATGTCTTACCAATGATTAGATCCTTTGGGTGATATTTAGAGAATCTCCAATCCTTGGGAAGTTCTTGAGTTGGGTTTTCTACTTATTGTGGCTGAGTTTCCTCAACTTTTTGTGATGACTTGTTATCTTTAAGATCAATCACCAATTCTTTTGGAGTTGACTCAAGTTCTAGCTTCTTAAAGTCACCTGCAAGACTATCAATAAGAAATCATTTCCCAAGATCAAATATACTAGATTATTAAACACAATGTTTTTTTACTTTTCAACAACCATAGTACTTTTGTTGAATACCCTATAGGCTTTACTAGAGGTGGAGTAGCCTAGAAAAATACCTTTATTAGTCTTACGAGGTTGTCCTTGGTATTTAAAATGACGCATTTACACCCAAAGACTTTAAGCTATGAAATCTTAGGTTTTCTACCATTCCAAAGCTCATAAAAAGTTTTGTTGAGAATGGGTCTTTTGAAAACACGATTAGCAATATAGCAAGAAGTGTTGATGGCTTTAGCCCAAAAGTAATTAGGCAATGAATACTCATTAATCATAGTTCTAGCCATCTATACTAATGTCCTATTTTTCCTCTCTACAATACCATTTTGTTGTGGTGTTCTAGGAGTAGAAAAATTATGAAAAATTTCATCACTAAGTAATAAGTTTCAAAAGATTCATTTTGAAATTCCTTTCCATGGTCACTTCTTATAGAAAAAATGAAGTAACCTTTTTTCATTTTGAACTCTTTTTGCAAAACTTTTAAAATCATCGAAAGTGTCATTCTTATGAGCTAGAAAGGATAACCTAGTAAACCTAGAGCTAATCATCAACTAGGACAAACACATAATGCTTCCCACCTAGATTAGCACCCCTAGTAGGCCCAATTAAGTCCATATGGATGAGTTGGAGAGGTTTAGAGGTACTTACAACATTATTTGCTCTAAAGGAATTTTGATGTTGGTTCCCCATTTGGCAAGGTCTACATGTCTTATCCTTGGAGAATTTTAGCTTAGGAAGACCTTTCACTGGCTTTTCTTTAGATAGACTCTGTAGGAGCTCCATGCTAGCATGACCAAGGCTTCTATACAAAAGCTAAGCTTAATTGCTAAAAGATACAAGACACTTGAAGGATTAGTAGCCTAATTGTCTAAGTCAATTAATTAGGTATTATCTCTCTTTTCACCTTTAAAGATTACCTTCTTATTCACCAAAGTGGTAACCCAACATTTTTTAGGGTCAAAGATGACTTCATTACCTTTATCATATAATTGACTTGCACTTAACAAATTATGTTGCAAACCTTTTACTAAAAGAACATTGCCAATAAGTGAACAACCAATCTTACCAATTGTTCTAATGACAATTACCTTACCCTTGGCATTATTTCCTAAAGTGACATTGCCACCTTCCTTCTCTTTTATGTTATGAATAGCTTTTTATTGCTTGTCATGCGCTTTAAGCACCCACTATCCATATGGCAATCATTGTCTTTATTGGTGGCTGCCATACATTGCTACACAATAAAAACAAATCACTTTTGTTTAGGTACCTAGACATACTTAGGTCCTTAGGCGTTAAGTCTTGAAAGGTCCTTTAATTTGAGGTGAACCTTCCTAATATATCAAAAATGTTTATGTGATCATACTTCATATAATAGTGACATTAGAGCTTAGAATTGTAAGTCTTTCTCCAAAGCATAACTTTAGTATGAGGAGGGGGCCTTTTTATACCATGGTAGTGAGAGTATTAGTATGAACATTAATGATTAAAAGTAGAAAAGAATTTTTTGTGTGTTTAGGTGAACATGATTCTTAATGTAGATGAATGCATAATTAGCATTTTTAGGCTTAAGCTTTGAGCCTTATGGTGCATTTCCTTTGCCCTTCGACATAAGTGGCTTAGTGCTAGCAACACTCTTCCTCCTAATTACCTTAATACTAGATGTTTGAGAGGATGATACTCTAATGAATGTTGTGAAAGGGGGTGTAAATGAAGAGGCCCCTATTAAAGTCTAGACCATGTCTTACTAGGAGAGGTCTTTGAGATACAATTAATGTATTTAAAGTTTCCTTCCCTTTGTGAAACTTGGAAATAGAATTTCTAAGCTCAATTACCTCTTTTTTTAAGGAATTATTTTCCTTTCTTAAGGAATTTAGAGAAGATGAAGACTTAGTATGACTCTTAATAGACTTTTTGAATTCTTTATTTCAAGTTCTCAACTCATTATAAGCTCATTTAGTGAGTTAAACTCATTTGTGACTTGTACTTATCACATCTCAAAGTAAGAGCTTCAAAGAGCTCATCATCTACTTCATTATATGCATCATAATTATCATTAGAGTGAGGTGAAGAACTTACCTCATTAGAAGAGTCCTCTTATGCCATGAAATATAGATTTTCCACTTCCTCATCTTCATCCTCTTCATTAGAGCTGTCATCCCAAGTGGCTTTGAAGCTTTCTTCTTTTCCTTGTCCCCTTTCTTCTTCTTCTTTAGCTTAGGACAACCATATTTAATGTGACCTTGCTTGTCACATTCATAGCAAGTTACTTCATTCTTCTTTTCCTTGAGGTTAAGAGATGCCTTCTTGAAGTTCCTTCTATTTTTCCTTCTCCTTATTAGTTCCTTGGTCCTTCTAGAAAGCATGGCCAGCTTCTCCTCTTCTTTTGCACTATCATCATCATCACTTGAGGCAACTCTACCTCTTTTTCTTTGGCTAGGGATTTAAGGGTAAGGGTCTTCTTTTCTATTTTACCATTCTTGTCCGCTACCCTATCTTCTTCTTCATTTTTTCATCTTTTTCAAAGCTAAATCATGAGTAAGAAGCTTGCCTATGAGGACATCTGTTGTCACTTTTCCAATTTATGGATTTGACTCTTGAATACTGCACACCTTTTTACAAAACTTTTCAAAAGGTAAAGAATTGAGTATTTTGGTGTTTACCTCATGATTGGTGAGTAATCTTTCTAATTTCTTTATACTCATGATGATGGACAGAAGTTTATTGTCATATCAGTGATGCTTTTGTTGTCTTTCATCATGAATAGCTCCCAATTTGTCACATACATCTCTAATCTATTAGATTTCACCAGGGTTATGCCTTTATGATAATTCTCCCATGCCTTCGAAATTCTATAGGTAGTGAGGTAGGGTTGTACTTTCATATCTCCTCCCTTGACAAGGATCTAAGAAGAATTGTCATTGCCCTTTTGTTCCTTCCATTTGATCTTTTATGAGCTTCCACCCATTCCTCCTTTGGGATTAATTATTCACTTCCATCAACCACCTTGGTAGGAGGCTTCCATTTGTTTGCAACTATACCCTAAAGATCAACCACATCATTATCTAAATATATCTCCATTCTATACCTTCGATGTGTATAGTCAGATCCATCAAAGTATGGCTTGAGATGGGTGTGGAATCCTTCTTATTCCATTTGTCTTTACTCACACAATTAAGGGTTTCAATGAAACGTTGGTCTGATATCACTTGTTGGCCCTTGAGCACTAAGAATAGGGGTTGAATTGGTGGGAAATTTTTAAAATTGGAGGGAAGGTATTGAAAGATGAAAATAAAAGAAGTAGGAGAAGAGTTAGAGACACCAAATTATATAGTGGTTCGGGTGTTAACAAACCTTATGTCCATTGCCCAATTCTTCACAATTGGGTATTCTACTAACACTAAATGGTGTTTCCAAGCTCACATCAAACTTTTACATATTGTGTTTTATGGCTCATACATAACCTTGCAATTTGTGTTTCAAGGCTCACACAAAAATTTCTCAAGTATTTTCCTAAAGGCTTACACTTAACCTAAACAAGAGTTTTACAACTAAGCCAACTCTTAAACCAAATAACAAACGTGTTTAATGCTCACATCCATCAATAGTCACTCACATATATGAATTAAAGGTTGTGAAGGGCAAGGGGACCGGATGGTTGGGCTATTGCTTTCCCTTCTATATGGAGGCTTTCTTGGGGGCCATTGGAGATGAAAGAGGCTATGAAGAAGGTTTAAGGTGTAAGAATGAAGAGGGATAAAGTAATTTTGCAAATGTGAGTTAGAACACTGTTATAAGGGTTTAAATAGGCTAAGAAAAGGTGTAAAAATAGTAACAAATGGGCAAAAATGCATTTAATAAGGGGGTGCCATTGGTTGGCAGCCAAATTAATTAATGCTTAGCAGTTACTTAGATTTGCGATCATGAACTCCAAGTCGTGATCGCTAATTACAAAATATCTGAGTAACGGACAAAAATTTCTCAAATATTGATGAGGTCAACAGTCAAATTTTTTGAATTTTAAAAAAAATCGCGATGGAGATTGAAAATAGCAACAACAAATTGATGGGTGACAGACGGATTGAAAAGTACCTGTAAATCACGACCGTGAATCAAGGAGTAGCAATCGAGAATTACAAGCCAAGAAAAGTAAATATGAAAAGATAAGATTTAACCTTCTAAGTTGTGATCCACTTAATATATTGATGCTTAATTCATGCAAACTGGCATAAATAGGCACAATTGCATAAAGAATTAAGACATCCAAAAAAGTAGACTACATATTCATCATATACAACAAACAACAATACATCACACAAAGAGCATTCTAAAAGATCCAATTTTCACTTCAGGGAGCTTCCATCAAGCATTTCTAACTCTCTCGTAATGAAGTTCATCATTTCTTCATTTAGAGGTTTGGTGAAAATATCTACAAGTTGATGATTAGTATCTATAAACTCCAACACTACATCACCATTTTGGACATGATATTTAAGAAAATGATGCTTAATATCTATATGTTTGCTCCTAGAGTGTTGGATGGGATTATTTAAAAGACTTATTGCACTAGTGTTGTCACATTTAATGGGAATGTGATCATCAACTTTGCCATAATCCTTTAATTATTATTTCATCAAAAGAACTTGGGTGCAATAATAACCCATAGCTATATATTCTACTTCGACGGTGGATAAGCCAACTAAAACTTATTTTTTACTAAACCAAGACACTAAGCATTCTCCTATGAATTGTCAAGTTTCAGAAGTGCTCTTTCTATCCAAAAGACAACTGACATAATCTACATTTGAATAACCTTTAAGGCTAAATGATAAATCTCTAGGATACCATAAACCTAAATGCAATGTGACATATAAATATTTAAAAATCCTTTTAACAACATTAAAATATGATTCTTTAGGGCACAATTGAAATCTAACATACATGCATACACTAAACATGATGTCAGGTCTAGAAGCAATAAGATAAAGTAGAGAACTAATCATACATTGATATCTCTTTTCATCAGCAGACTTACCTAATTCATCATTGTCTAGTTTGATGGTAGCACTTATTGGTGTCCTTGTTACTATACATCATTCCATGCTAAATTTCTTGAGTATATCCTTTGTCTACTTGACTTGGTTAATGAAAATCCCTTTTTTAATTTGTTTGATTTGTAGGCCAAGAAAGAATTTGAGCTCTCCCGTCATGCTCATTTCAACTTCCCTAGTTATACACTTAGCAAAATCCTTATAAAGAGATTCATTAGTAGCACAAAATATGATATCATTAACATATATTTGCACAATGATTATATCATGATTGTGCTTTTTAACAAACAAGGTTGTGTTAATCTTCCATTTTTCAAATTAATTTTATAAAAGAAATGAACAAAGCCTTTTATACCAAGCTCTTGGAGCTTGTTTCAAACCATATAAGGCTTTATTTAATTTAAAAACATGATTTGGAAAGATATGAGATTCAAAACTAGGAGGTTGTTCAACATAAACTTCCTCTTCAATTACACCATTTAAAAATGCACTTTTAACATCCATTTGGAAAAGTTTGAATTCATGTGATATGCATATGCTAAAAGAATTCTAATGGCCTCTAATCTTGCTACGCGGGTATAGGTTTCATCATAATCAATGCCTTTCTCTTAGTTGTACCCTTTAGTAATCAATCTCCTTGTTTCTAGTGATGAACCCTTGCTCATCTAACTTATTCCTAAACACCCACTTATAACCTACAATAGGGTGTTCCTTAGGAACAAGTTCTCATACATTATTTCTCTTAAATTGGTTGAGTTTCTCTTGCATGGTAACTACCCAACTCTCATCATCAAGAGCCTCATTAATAGATTTTGGCTCAAATTGATAAACGAATGCAAGATTATTATCTGAAGAATTGAGTTGAGATCTAATACTTACACCATTGGATGTATCACTAGTGATTAGGTCCTTTGGGTGATGCTTGAAGAATCTCTAATCCTTGGAAAGATCTTGATTTTGGGTTTCCATTTGTTAATGTTGGGGTTCCTTTTCTTCTCTTGATGACTTCCCTTCATTAGGGTCTTTATCCATTGGTTAACTCTAATTCCAATTTTTCAAAGTCACCTACAAGATTATGAACAATAGAACTTTTCCTAAGATCAAATTTACTAAATTCATCAAACACAATATTCATAGATTCTTCAATAACCATAGATTAATAAAAACTTTTTAGACTTTGCTAGAGGTGGAGTATCCTAGGAAAATTCCTTCCTTTATTTTTGAATCAAAATTTTCAAGATTATCCTTGGTATTTAAGATATAGCACTTACATCCAAACACTCTTAGGTATGACAACTTAAGCTTTTTATCATTATAAAGCTCATAAGAAGTTTTTATTAAGAATGAGTCTTTTAAAAATACGATTTGCAATGTAACACGAAGTATTGATAGCTTCATCCTAAAAGTAATTAGGTAATGAACACTCATTAAGCATAGTTCTAGTCATCTCTACTAGTGTTTTGTTTTTCCACTCTATAAGACCATTTTGTTATGGTGTTCTAGGAGTTGAAAATTATGAAAAATCCCATTCTCCAAGCAATAAGATTCAAAAGATTAATTTTGATATTATTTTTCATAGGCACTTCTTATAGAAGAAATGAAGCAACCCTTTTCATTTTGAACTCTTTTTGCAAAGCTTTTAAAAGCATCAAATGTGTCATGCTATGAGCTAGAAAGGAAACCCAAGTAAATGTAGGGTAATCATTAGCTAGGACAAGTGCATAATATTTTTCACCTAAACTATCACTCCTAGTAGGTCCTATCAAGTCCATATCAATAAGTTGAAGAGGTCTATATATACTTAAAACATTCTTTGCTCTGAAAGAGGATTGATGATGATTTCCCATTTGGCATGGTCCATAAGTCTTATCTTTAAAGAACTTTAGCTTAGGAAGACCTTCCACTAGCTTTCCTTTTGATAAGCTTTGTAGGAGCTCCATGCTAGCATGTTCAAGTCTCTATGCTAAGACCAAGCTTCATTGCTAAGTGACACAAGACATTTTAAAGATTGGTTAGCCAAGTTATCTAAGTCAATTAGGTAGGTATTTCCCTTCCTTTTATTCTTGAAGACTACCTTTTTATCCACCAAAGTGGTAACTAGGCATTCTTTAGGGTCAAAGTTGACTTTATTATCCTTGTCACGTAATTGACTTACATTAAGCAAATTATGTTGTAAACCATCTAAAAGTAAAACATCATCAATGAAAGAACAACCATTTTTACTAATAGTGCCAAGGCCAATTACCTTACCCTTGACATTGTCATCAAAAGTGACATTGCCACCCTCTTTCTCTTTTAAGCTCATGAATAGCTTCTTATTGCCCGTCATGTGCTTTGAGCATCCACCATCCATATGCCAATCATTTACTTCATTGGTAGCTGCCAGACAATCCTACACAATACAAATAAATCATTTTTGTTTTGGTACTTAAGCATACTTAGGTCCTAAGGAATTAGGCCTAGAAGGATCCTCCAATTTGAGATGAGTTTTCCTAATATAACAGTCAATGTTGATGTGACCAAACTTCATGTAATTGTGTAATTAGAGTTTAGACTTATGAGTCTTCCTCCTATACATGGCTTTGGTATGAGTAGGGGTATTTCTCATACCATGAAAATGTGAGTGTAAGCATGAACATGAATGGTTGAGTACAAAAGTGAATTTTCTGTGTGTGTTAGGGTGAGCATGTTTCTTGCTGTAAATATATGCATGATTATCCTTCTTTGGGATAGGCTTTAAGCTTTAATGTGCCTTACCTTTACCCTTAGGCCAAGATGGCTTGATGCTTTGAGCACTTTTCCTACCAACTACCTCACTACTAGATGTTTAAGATGTTGAGGCTCTAATGAAGGTTGTGAGTGAAGATATAGATGCAAAGGCTTTATTGAAGACTAAATCATGTCTAAACAAAGAATGTCTTTAATATACAATAAGTGTATCCAAAGCTTCATTCCTTTGTGAAAATTAGATATGATTACTTCACCTTTTAAAGAATCATTCTCCTTTCTCTAGTAGTTTAGGAAAGAAGATGATTTAGAAAGACTTTCAGCAGATTTCTTGAGTTCTTCATTTGAAGTCCTCAATTCACTTACAAGATTATTCAAGGATTCAAATTCATCCTTTAGTTTGGAGCTTTTTTTCTTGTAAGGTTTTATTTGTGACTTGTATTTATCACATTTCAAAGTGAGTGCTTCTAAAAGCTCATCATTTATCTAACTCATCATATTCTTCATAAGAATGAGGTGAAGAGCTTACCTCATTTGAAGAATCATCTTATGCCATGAAGCACAAGTTTGTAACTTCCTCCTATTCATCCTCTTCACTTGAGTTGTCATCTCAAGTTGCTTTGAAGCTCTTCCTCTTCTCCTTGTCCCCTTTCTTTTTCTTCTTTAATTTGGGGTAGTCATGCTTGATGTGGCCAAACATTCATATTATATAACTTCACCTAATCTTTTCTTGAGGTTTGGAGTTACTTTCTTAAAGTTTCTTCTTTTTTTCTTCTCCTTATCAACTCCTTTGTTCTTCTTGAAAGCATGGCCAGCTCTACCTCCTCTTTGTCACTATTTTCCTTACTAGAAATAAACTCTGGTTCCTTTTCTTTTGATGAAGATTTGAGAGCCAAGGTCTTGTTTTTTTAATTTTCTGATTTGTCCCCTTACCCTCTCATTTTCTTTATTTCTTCATCCTTTTTCAAGGCTAGTTTGTGAGTTAGAAGCTTGCCTATGAGAATATCAATTTGCACCTTCCTAATCTCTGGATTTGACTTTTGGATGCTACAAACCATGGCACCAAACTTCTCAAGAGGTAAAGATTTAAGAATTTTTGAGTTTACCTTATGATTGGTGAGAATCCTTCCAAATTTCTTCATGTTTGTGATAATCGAAAAGAGCCTATTCATCATATTCATGATGCTTTCATTCTCCTTCATCATAAAGAACTCTCGTTTAGTCACGTACATCTCTAACCTGCTGAACTTCACTAAAGTAGTGCCTTCATGGTTATTTTCCAAAGCCTTCCATATCCTATGAGTTATGAGGCAATATTGGACCCTTCCTATTTCTTCTCTTGATAAAGAAATAAGAAGGATTGCCATAGCTCTCTTGTTCCTTCCATTAGATCTCCTATGAGCTTCAACCCATTCTTCTCTTGGGATTAATTCTTCACTTTCATCCACCAACTTAGTAAAAGGCTTCCACTCTTTTGCTACAATGTCCTAAAGATCCACCACATCACTGTCCAAGTATATTTTCATCCTATACTTCCAAAAAATATAGTCAGATCCATCGAAATATGACATGAGATGGGTGTGGATTCCTTCTTGTGCCATGATCTTTTCTTACACAATTAATCTTTGAAATGAGATGATACTCTGATACCACTTGTTGGTCGTAGTGCACCAAGAAAGGGAGCTGAATTGGTGAGAGATTAAAAAATTTAGAGGGAAGGTAAGGAGTTTAGAGAATTCAGAAAGGGTATAGAAAAAAAACACAAGGTATTTATAATGGTTTGGGTGTTAACAAACCTTACATCCACTCTATAATTCTTCACAATTGGGTATTTCACTCAACTTAAAATGGTGTTTATAAGCTCACACCAAACTTATACAATGTGTTTTATGTCTCACACACTAACCTACACTTTGTGATTCTAGGCTCACACAAAACCTCATTCAAGTATTTTACACAAGCTCACACTTTAACCTTTTATAAGAATTTTGATGGCTAGACTAACTCTCAACCCAATTATAATGGTGTTTAATGCTTACACTAAATAATCAAAGACCTCATAATCAAAGAATAAGAAGTTGTAAAGCAAATTTACGAGTTTGGCTACAATAAATGAAATTCTCTAGCATTCATGTCTATTTGGTGGAGTATTTATAGGCAACAACCACTAAAGAGACGTTACTTATAAACTATGCCTAATTCTCTAAGCTAAGCTAGACAGATTTTGCATTAAATGTCTGTCAGACTGAAGTCGTGGTAATTACTAACATTTTGTGGTCACGATTTTCCAATTTATACTAAAAAGACTGAAATCGTGGTAGAGAACCCCGTTTTATGTCTAACAGCTAGTCCACGTGTCCTTCTACCATTGGTGCTCCAACAAATATAGTCATTGTGTTTGACTAACCAACCAAAAGTCATGGTCTCGATTGAGATCCTTCTTGGAGGCGACAAAGACTATGAATTCTTCTATTTATGAAGAGAAAAATACTTTCTTGAGTTGTGGTCGTGACAAGTACTTCGCCCTCATGAATTTTGACATTCCAACAGTTGCCTTGGACACTTGGTGTGATATAGTTGCAAACTCAGTTCCCTCTTTTTAGCTATGAAATTCACGGTCGCGACTCCTGGCACAAACACCACAGCAAATCTCTTTGTGTGTCTTTCAAGTTTCCCTTGCCTAGATCGCGACTGTGGTTTCCTTCATGAATTCTTCTACCCTAACTTCATCCATCCTTGTTGCAAGGTCGCGATTGCGAATTAGAGAATCCTGACTATGAATTTTGATGTTTTACTTAAAGTTAGAGATTTAGACTTCTATCCAACTTCCAATGAAAACCTAACTTATAAACTGTAAAAATAACACTTAAACAAAACATTAGTACCTATCAATCCTCATTGTCAAAATCAAAAGAGGTTTTTTACTTAGGTTTGACAAACCTAGTCCAACAATGATTATTTGAAATGACTAGAACAATAGATATTATTTCAATAAAATTTGTGATTATTTAAACTAAATGAAATAATGGATAAAAAATTTCATATCTTTATGTTAGTGTTACTTTATTTTTAAATTTTTTAAAATTAACATAAATATAATCTAAGTTCAAGTATTTTTAAAATTAAATAAAAATCTATTCAATGATAAATCGCAAATTTATACTAAAAATGTGATTTACAAAGAATTGTTTCTCTTATAGAAGTAAAATTTGTTACACATTAAATTTTTTCAAATATATTTATAAATATAAATATAATCCTAATATTATTCTAATATTTTAATTATTGCAGTGAATATATATATATATATATATATATA
>CATIWR010119162.1:0-16199 GCA_949677035.1 Omphalea diandra | reverse complement strand
TTAGTCCCTCTTCTTCACTCATTAAGCACATCCATCCATCCATCCATCTCCTAATTCCTAGATACTCCTTATACTTTTAATTAAGCTCTAAAACACCATTATTTATGATATTATAATATGCACACAACATAAAACAATTTGTCATACAACTATACCAACACTACATATATGTTCCAATGTCCCCAAATGCAATGGTACTTCTAAATGATTATTTATCTAATGCATATGCTCATGTGATAATGCTAATGAATGTGACTAGGGATGTTACACTAAGTACAAAACACATAAAGACTAACATAATTGACTTATAAACACACTTCATCCCCTCATAAGCATCATAATAAATCAAGCTAATCGAGCTATGCAAAAAATTCATCAATTCTCAAACCTGCAAAAATTGTGTTATAGCATACTTATTGAATCATAACTACCCCTAAATCAAATGCATAAAAGATTATCCATCCACAAATAATAAAAAAAAACAAATTGATTTATCAAATGTCACAAAACGTACCCATTATTCAAAGTGTTTAAAGGTTAGTATATGCTCTCATCGTCTAACAAATAGCTAAAAAGTCTACCATAAGCTTGAGAATAAATCACATCTCCACCGTTTAAATTCAAATGCAAGCAGAAATAAAAAAAAAAAAGTCTTTCTTTTTGTTATAATGGAGCCTTGGTAGAGGGTAGATGTTTTTAGGCTAGTGGACTGCAAATTAGTTGATCATGCTTACTAAATATTCTTCCAAATGAAACTCATATGATCTCTTAATGAAGAATAAATCTCATGCCCTAAACATAATCCAACTCTTATGGACCTTAAAAACAATAGAAGTTCTATGTTGTTACTTAATATATTTTACAAAATAGAATTGAATTGCCTTGATAAAGAAATACATCCTCTTCTTTCTCTTTCATTTCCTTGAACTTCATTTTTTTTTAATTTCTACTTTTTAATTTCTTTTTTTGACTTTTTGTTTTTCAAGAGGAAAAAAGAAGAGTTATTATAAAATCACACAAGATAATATTTAAAAAATCAAGCAATTAATAAAAAAATATTCTCTTATTCCCTCGTCAAAGAATAAAACACTTAACCCCACACTAAAGGCTTCTCACTAATTTCATGAAACAATCACTTGTAATTGTAGAAACCAAATATCATCCCAAAGCAAACATGATCAATTTAATATTTTAAGGGACTATATTTTATTGGCTAGCTAAACATGGGATTATAATAAAAAAAATTATGGTTCTTGTAGGCTCAATGGGGCTCATTAAATGGATAAATAGGTGGATGAAGAAAGAAAAAGAACAAGTGGTTAATACTAAATTGCCTTAATCATTTTTATGCTTGTATTTGATAATGTGGTCTCAAAATGATAAAAAAAATAAAGTTCTAAAAACTCTAGCATGATTTGAGGACTCACTCAACAAGAAATTTATAAAATTAAGCACATTACAAGGAAAAAAGGCTCAAACCTTTCTTTATAGGGTAAAAAATGATTTTTTAATTTTTTAAGAATTTGTGAACTTCCAAATCTCTAGATTTTCTTTAACGATAGAGATAAATAAATATCTATAGTGGAAAACAAAGTTTACAAATTAAGAAAGTGAATATAAGGCATAACTCGATATTTTTTACCATGTTAAGATGAAAATGAGAGAACTACTAAGCAAATAATGAGTCATTCACACAATAAAACAAATAAAACATAAAAAAAATTTATAATTGAAGAAAGTAAAATAAAATAACAATAAAATTATCAAACAATATAAATCCTCCCCCACCTTAAGATACATTGTCCTTAATGTAAATGAAAAGTTTTCAGCATGACAAAAACAATAAATAACATACTAAAGAAAAGGAAAAACAAAAAGAAAAATAACAAAGGAACTAGGAAACTTCCCTGGAAGCTCAAGGTGCAAGTGGTGTAGACAGTGGAAGGTGCCGGCCAGAAAGGGCATATAGAGGTGAGGTCAGTTCGGAATTTGATGAGGATTTGGTTGCAAAATGCGAAAGTTGTGTTTTATTTATTTATTTATTATTTTTTAATATCCCCCTTGTGCTCATTAATACACATTAGTGCATTGAAAATCATACAAGGACTGGGATAATGCTGCTCTCGGAGAGTTGCCCATGTACAGTCCTAACTGCACACATGTGCAGCTTGGCCGAACAAATATGACCACAAATGGATTTTGAAAATCCCTTTGTGTGCATTGATGCACAAGTGCGCGGCAGAAACTGTACATGTGCTGGAATTTTTTTTTTTTCCTTCAAAAGCAAAACACTCTAATCAAATCACATTAATTAAAATTCATACAACAAATCAAATTTTAAAAAGTTTTTTATTTTTATTTTATTGTTATTGTTTTATAATTTTTTTAAGGTTCTAGCTCAGTTGTGTTTCTTCACGTCATACAATGCTAAAGTCCTTGTAAAGGGTAGAATCCAACAAAAAATTTTTTTAAGAAAAATGAGACTAAAACAAGAAGGGTAAAATCAAACGAAAAAAATTATGAAAAAGAAAATTTGATAAATTAATAAATATAAAGTGTTCCTAATAATTTAGTCCCATATAATGGTGCCAAAAAGTTGATATGATCTGAGGCCAACACCTATAGATCGAATAGTCAAGTGCACCTATTGAGTATAGTATAGCATAGGTGTATTGAGTGTCGATCCCTCAAGGACTAAAAGTACTAGTATTATCACTTTCTCTATTATTTAATCGGTAAATTTAAGTGAATTAATTAACTAATTAAAAATTAAAATAAATTAATTTGATAAACTAGAATATTAAAAATATGAACTAGTGGGAAAAAAGTGATTTGTATGACAAATGACACTCAAGTATTGAATCCCCCTAAGACTTGTTAAGAAATTAATTTTCCAACATTACAATATAATTTAATGTTTATAAAATCATGGAAATACCTCTAGTATGTTAAAATCCTTTGCAAGATAATTAATATCTAATTCTAGGTTGATTTCCTAATTAAAACCCCTAAAATCGCATTATAGTTCCTTTGAATTTCACTATTAGGTTTGATATTAATCCAAAAGATTTATGTTATCCTATCTCTAGGATTACATGCAAATTCTTTCAATTATACTAAATATATTTAATAACTTGATTTCTCAATCTAAGTTTAAAGCATTGTAAAACAATAGTTAATATGTTAGACATACCAATTCAAGGAGATAAATAGCAAACACAATTGAATTCCATAAAATAATAAAAAGATTGTATTATCTAAAGAAAATCACAATCTAAACTCATCTTAGGGTTCATCATACCCAAGTGCCTAGTTAATTTTGTTCATAATGGAATTACTAGCTAACATAAACATAAAAAGAAAATAAAATAGAAGAGTTTTCATGATAAAACCCTTGTAGCCTTGAATTTTCTTTAAACTTGATGGATTACCAATAATTCTCCTTTTTTGGATAGATTATTCTCTTAAAAAAAAAAACAAAACAAAATAAAACAAATCTTTTTTTTTTTTAATTCTCCTCCTCCTATTTATACTCCTCTACTTCCCCTGAAAATAGGAAAAATATCCTCAACTATTTAGGAAAAAACTAATAATAAACTCTTTTTTAAGAGAGGACCTAGTGACCTTCCCAATCTGCACGAATTCTTTCCCAATTGTATTGGGAAAGGAATGAAATTTTGCCTTGGAAAATATCAAAACTGAAAAATTTTTGTTTGGTCCTTGTACTACTAAAATTGTACAATTTTATCCATAAAACTCAAATATTTCATCAATTAGCTCTAATTTCTAGAAATTCCTTTAAAATCACAAAATACAAGCCAAAAGTGAGATATCATCAGATATTTTTTTCCAAATTAGACATAATTAATAATAAAACAAACCCTAAAAATACTAAAAATAAAGAACTATCACTTACTATATGGGATTGATCTCGAGGTTGAGGCAAAGTGTGGCTACCCCCATTTCTCACGGTGTAGTGGTGTGGCCCATACAGAGTCTTTTATTATTGACAAACATGCCTGCCTGAACATGTTCACTCTTGACTGGGGTACTTCCTCCTACACAAATAAAGTTATGAAAGTTATCATTATTTATTTATTGTCATCTAGTCTAATACTTATAGTGGTCTTTTGTCTTTATTGTAGCTACCCCTTGACTATAGGGGTCTTATGGAGTTGTGGCCATTAGAGGTGGCAAAGGCAGAGGCCATCTTCTATGGTTGTCGACTGATGGTGAGGCCTTCCATTTGGGAGTGGTACTTAGGTGAGCGCATCTTTAACTGGCATGAGGGCTTAGTTGCGTGACCCATCCTACATCGTCTGCCCATAAGCTTGTCATGGTTAAGGGATTTGGAGGGTGTAGAGCTTGCTATGGCATTATACTTCTCTCTAAGGAAGCAACTGTCGTCCAACAAGACCCGTTATAGGTCTTTGATTTCCCTTATCAGAGGTTGTTATTCAAGCATTTCCCTAACATGCAATTGATGAGGGGATTGTTCTCCAGTATATGGCCTGTGGTACCATTGGATAGGCAACTCAGAGACTTACTACTTTCATTAATGCATTTGGCACTCGTGGTAGTAGACAATCTAGTTTCTATGTTGGACAACCTGGTGGAATCTTACATGATTTCACTAACGGGATCTATGATGTTATTATATATAATCCAATCCATCTGCATGTTTGAGTTGATTGAGACTAGCCATGTGAGTATTCTCTTTTTTACTTCATTGTACCATGGTTATGATGTAAGCTTTATTGCTAAGAATGCTTCTTTTTCCCTTTTTACAGATTCCCCATGTTTAGGATGAGGGTATGGTTGATCTGATCAATACCCTGAAGAGGATTGTGACATAATAGATGCACTTTTATGTAGGTTAGTATGTAAATACATATGGAAAAAATAAAAGCAATGCATGTGGACATGTTCATGATTTGTATCTTATGAGATTTGGGTCCTATTCATCATAATTCTCGTGTTTCTTGCAAGAGATGATCTAGTGCCTAAACCCTGGGATCAGAGATAAGGGTCAATGGCTGGTGAAGGTGGAGGTAGAGATTGAGACTCTGGCACAGGTAGCTGCAGAGCATGGATATGTGGTAATAGACGATGGCTGAGGACTCTAAGGTGACTCCTTCTAAAGGTGGGGATAGTTGAGCCCTAGAGACTCCTCTTTCTTTTTAGCTTTTAGGGCATTTTTTTTCTCTTTTTATTCTTTGCCATTTTAGTATAGTATACATTGACTAATATTTTGCATAGTGGTATAGTTTCATGGGGTGATTTGAAACCCTAAATTTTAGATGCTAGCTTGGGTTCTGAGACTATCTAGGATATACCAATGTGACATTGCCTCTACTTTTGTCAAACTTTAAGATTTTATAGTAAAAATAAACAAAACACATGATTATAGCTTCTGACTCTGCATTTTGAGCATTTGTTGGACCATTAGTCAATATTTGTTTACACATGTGCTTTTTGAGGTAGGTACAAATGATGTTTATATCCAAGATGTGAATAGAAGGCTACTAATAATTTTCTAAGAGTTGGAGAGTTGTATAACCTAAGATAAGGTTTGTATAGACTCGCTTAATGGTTATATAGACCTAGTCAGGGGTTGTACAACTTGTTAAGCTATTTATGACTATTAAGCATTGACTACCCTTGTCTTTTTCTGTAAATAGCCATATGGAATCTACGTTTTACAACTACCATTTCTAGATTCCAAACCATGTTAATAACATTTTTAAGATCTCTACCACTTTATATCTGGCCTGATCCATCATGGGCAAGTTTTTCAGCTCATCGTTATCTCTCTTCTATTCATTTTGACACACATTTCCTATAGGCCGCCTACAATTTATGGGATTTCATTACCAATACCTTTCATTTTAGGGATATAGAGATCTACCCAGTATTAGAGGAGATTGGTATTATTCTTGATTGTCGTGTCACTATTGTAGACTAGACTGCGTTGCCATAGCTAGATTACCCATATGTTTGAAAGATGGTAGAGTTGTTTAACATGCAATATGAGGAGGTGCTGTAGTAAATTTTGGGTTAGAAAAAAATTCTTATGGCTCTTTTTCTCACTCTATTCCCTTTTAAAGGTTGTGCTCGGGCGATTTAAGCTTAGATTGTAACTGTAATTCTGATGGGCGAGTGTTCGTTATAGAGGGAGGGTGGGGAGATCGATTTATAAATTTTACCATTGCTAGAGGGAGTTGAATTAAAGAGGACTCCCATACTGACAATCTTAAGTGAGACCATTATGGGTCTACACAAAGTAGCTTTTGGTATCAACGATTCTTTCACAAGGAGCTCATTACTACTTCAGATTAGAATTCCTCTTACAGTATTATTATCTTTTATTTTATTTTATTTTTATTATTTTTTGTATTATTTTATCCTTTTATTCAAGCCCTAACTTTTGCCTGGACCGCCCTTGCAGGTTTTTAATCCACTAGGCTACTCATTTTTGCTTAGGCCTGCCATTGGGTTTTCAACCTAATAAGCATATTCTACTTTTTCTTCTTTTTTTTCTTTTTTAGATATGGTTGTAAGAGAGGTTAGGACGATTGGCTGCCCTAATTATAGACATGAGGATTTATTATAAGCAACACCATTTGAAAAACTACCAGTTAAGGCCTGCTGTTACTAGGGCCAAGTGGGCCGAATGAATGTCTTAAATTGTTATCATCAACATCCATTGGAGTAGCCCATGGTGGAATCTGTTATGCATTACCCTGAGGACTTATAGGGATTGTGTCATTCTTATTCCCTTATCTTTAGGCACCTTTATGATCCAACTTTTATACACTACCAGTTTAGAGCTCTTTAGTTTTTAGTATAGTTTCTCCCTGCCTTTATAGAGGGTTCCTTATTCCAACACTTCATAGATAGGGTTGAGGCTACGTGGACTAGCCACCAAACCTATGACTTCTACATCAGTTTAGACCTTCAACCTGATGATGACACAGATTACGTGTCATGGTTGTATAACCTTTAGGATTATAGGCATCGTATTAACAAATAGTAGACAATGATCTTTCATATAAAAGGCTATTTTATATTTACTTCTAGTTTAGGAACATGTATGACTAATTTACTTTAATTATGCAATTGTACTTCCACTCCATATTATGATTAACACAAATCATTTACATCTTGCACATTACACGTTAACTAAGTGCATGCCTTCTGCTTTTAATATTAGCAATTTAGATAATCCAATTATCTTACTTTTTGTCTCATTGATCCTTCACTTATTCATCTTTATCTTCTTTGTTGTTGCCCAACTATTCTGTTAATCATCCCCTAGTGGTTGGTTGCCCTCTCTTAACTTTTACTTGTGTTTATTTCTATTTTCATACTCTACCTTTTGCCTAAGCTACCTTTTTAGGTTTTCAACTTAAGAAGCTTACACATGTTCTCTTTTTTTCCTTATAATTTTTTCCTTTGTCTACTTTTATTTTTATATATGCCTTAACTTTTGCCTAAGTGGACCTTTTAGGTTTTTAACTTAGTAGCTAATTTCACTTTTCTCATACCTCACATTAAGTACTTCATTAGCTTATCAAGGCCTACTGGCTTAATGAATTCATTCCTATACATATTTGCTAATTTTCATTACATCACTTAAGTATATCTATTTAACCATATAGGGGCATTCCCTGTTTGGTTTGAACTTTCCTCAAATCTTGAATATATGGACATACTGCCTTCATCACCAGATGACCAACCTTTATCATGCTTGGCTTGATTTTCTTATTGAACGTGCGGTCCATACTGGCATGATACAACTAGATGTGATATAGGGCCTTTAGTCTCTTCTCATCTAGTAAAGCTAGTTGTTCAAATCTACTTTTCATCCATTAGTGTTGAGGAATGCTAGATTCAACTAATACTCATAAAGACTTCACATTTAGCTCAATTGACAGTACCACCTCCATCCCATATACTAAGGAGTATGGTTCTTGTCATAGTTTGATAGCTTCATAGGGTGAATGGTAACTTTTTAAAACAATCTTTATATATTTCAACCATTTCGGTAAAGATTTTTTAACATTCTTATTTGTTGCTTCCACTACCCCATTAGCTTACAACCTATAAGGTGACGACTTATGATGGACTATTATGTATTTTTCTAAGATGACCTTGACCTCTGGCTATAAATGGATATCATTATCCATAACAACATAATGCGACACACCATAGTTATAAATGAGGCTTTTCTCAATAAATCATGCCATCTGCTTTGTTCCCTACTTATTGAAGGCTTTAGCCTCTACCCACTTCGAAAAGTAGTCCATTATTATTACAATATACCTATGCCCCTCTGTAGATGCCAATCTAATCTCTTTGATTATGTAAATGGCTCAAGTTATAAATAACTAAAATGAGCTCAGATTCTGCAACTTAATTGGTCGCAAATGACTGAGGTTACCATAGGCTTGACATTCATGATGGCTTCAAACATTCTGAATAAAGTTATGGTCAATAGTAGTCTAATAATACCCTAATCTCATAATTTTCTTCATCAATACTTTCCCATTCATATAGGGACCATAAACTCCTACGTGCATTTTTTTCCTGACCCTACTGAACTTTTCCTGTACCACACACTGCAAATGGACTCAGTTGGGCTTTCTTTTGTACAATACACCATTGTAGACTATAAATTAGGAAGACAATCTTCAAATCACATTCTTATCCTTTTTCTCAGCCTCTTTTGGTTGTTCACCACTCTTTAAGTATCTTTGTATATCAAAATACTAGGGATTATTCTCCGTTGACACTTGTATCGCTTCTTTATCCATATAAAATGGTGCCCTGACCCAAAGCATCATCAGCGACTTCATAGGCATTGTCTTTGGCATGTCCCAAATAGAGACTATTGTGGTTAAGGCATCAACCATTACATTTCCTTCCCTTGGCAGATGATGGAACAAGACCCTCTAAAAACATTGCACTATTCCTTTTACATGCTCTAAATATGGACTCAAAAGTTCTTCTTTTAGTTTCCATTCATTCGTTGCTTGCAAAATGCCTAGCAAGTAGTCCCTAAATATCTCTATCATTTTAACCCTTATCTACTTTAAGAGTTTGAGTTTGAGTGCACATGTTTCACACTCAACCATGTTATTAGTCACCTTATAGTCCAACTTCTTAGCCATTGGGAAGAGTTCTCCTTTTGATGAAATCAAAATTACCCTTACACCCGCTCCTTTATTGTTTATAGATCTGTCAAAGTACACTCTCTATCCCTAAGAGTAAATCATTCCAAACCCTTCGTCTAGGAACTGGGAAAACTCAGATTCTCCTTTTTTTAGAGGCTACTATGTCAAATAAACTAAGATCACCTGTAATTTGATCACCTTCTTAATTACATACTTAACATCGAATTTGATTAGTAGGATTAACCACTTTGCTAACTTTCCCATTAAGGAAAGGGCCTCATGTAAGTACTTAGTTAGATCAAGTTTTGAAACCATTTCCATGAAACATGACTAAAAATAATGTCTCAATTTGTTTATTGCCCAAACCCGTGCTAGACGGGTCTTCTCTTCCTAATTATACTTTACTTCATAAGACAATAACTTTTACTAAGGTAATACATTGCATGTTCATTCCCTATTCCATCTTCTTGAGATAACATTGCACCAACAAAGCTGTCTTTTATTATTAAATGCAAGGTTAGTAGTTTTTCAAGTTTTTATGGCTTCAATGTTGGTGTGTTAGTAAGATACTCTTTTATTCTCTCTAAGGCTTTTTGGCATTATTCATTCCACTTCATTGGTTTTTCCTTCATTAAAAGCTTAAAGATTAGTTCACAAATGGGAGTGAGTTGGCTATGAAATGGATAATGTACTATAAACGGCCTAGGAAATGTCATATCTCCTTCTATATCTTAGGTGTAGGCATTTCTTGAATAGCTTTTACTTTATCTGGGTCCACTTTGATGCCCTTTTCACTGACCACGTGTCCTAATAGCTTATTGAAAATGGCCCCAAACACACAATTCTTCAAATTCAATCTCATGTTGTACTTATTAACTTTATTCAAAACTTTTCCAAAGCTTCATAGTGCCCTTCCCTTGTTTCTGACTTCACCATAATGTCTTCTACATACACCTCAACTTATTTATGGATTAAGTAATGCAACAGGGTAGTTGCCATTTGCTGGTGTGCCACTCTCGCATTCTTCATTCCAAATGACATCACCTTTTAGCAATACACCCTCTATTTTGTGATAAAAGCTATTTTTACCTTATCTGTGATAGCCATAAGAATCTAGTTGTACCTAGAGAAAAGGAATACATAACACAAGTTGTAACATCCCTATCCACATTTATTGACATTATCACATGAACATATTCATTAGATAAATGATATGAAATTCCATATAAACATATGGATTGGATAAATAATCATTTAAACATGTGAATTGTAGAAGCACGACAATGACACTTGCACCATTGCATTTGAGACACTTGAACATATATATAGTGTTTGTATAGTTGCATGACAAATTATCTTATCTTTTATGCATGTTATAGCATCATAAATAATGGTGTTATAGAGCTTATTTTAAAGTATAAGGAACATCTAGGAATTAGTAGATGGATGAAAGTGCTTAAGGAGTGAAGATGAGGGACTAAAAGAGGAAAGTGAACTTCCAACCAATAGGAATGTAACACCATGATTTTGACTTGTTGCAATAGGCTTACAAGTGGAATTTTTGCCCATTAGGATCAGAATTAAGGGGTTAGACGTGAGTTATAGCAAAAGAGAGAAAGAGCTAAGGAAGAAAGAAAGAAAAGAAGAAGAAAAGGAGGAAGAATAAGAAGAAGAAGAAGAGGAAGAAGAAGGAGAGGAAGAAGTGTGGCTGCCTAGGAAAGAGTCCTAAGGTTTTGTAATTATGGGACAATAGTAAGTTAATTTATCTTCTTCTCAACTGAAATTAATCTCTCATGAAATGTTAATCATGCATGGTTAGTGAAAATTATGGAATAATTGAGGTAGAGCTCTTGGATGGAAGTTGAAATCCAAGAGAACAATAGCTGTTTGTGTTGGATTTTGCGGTTAGAGCAGGATTTTGTACCCATGATTTCATAACCCTAGAAGAGGAATTAGGGAAAGTGAAAAATATGAAATTTGTAGTTTTATATCCCATATAAATTCATATGAAATAGTTTTGCTGGATTTTATGTCTGTGAGGAGTCATGGCTCCTTCATTAGGACTGGTTCACAACCAACCGAGATGACCTCAGTCATTCTGCTTTCTTATATTTTGATGGCCTTATGTTCTGATTTTAACAGTGTAAAACATGATATTTGTATGTTATATCCTCTATAAATACCTGCAAAGTAGTTTTGATTGATTTGTTGTGTGGAAAGAGATATGGTTCATTGATTGGGACTGACCATGTACCCGGATGAAACCTCACCTTTCTTTTAATTCTATTTTCCAAGAATTTGATGGCCATAGATTCAGAATTTGATGATGATCCAAACTTGAAAGTTGTATATTTATGTCTGATCTACATAAATGTGAAATATTTTTCCAAATACAACATGGTTGTTGAGATATTGTCCCTTCATCATGACTGTTTGTCAACATGTTACAAACTTGCTCACCCTGAGATTGGTCCTTTTTTTTTTTGGTGACCTTATAAACTGAATTAGACAATGAGTAAAACATGAAAAATGTTAATTTATATGTTTTGTAACTAATGGTAAATTATTATTGCAATTGGATTTGTAAAATTTGAGATACACTTTAGAATGTAAGACCTACTCAGACTGAGATGACATTGCAAAGGGAAAAATTTTAAAATTCACCACATTTTTTGTGTGTCTGATATTGGCATAAAATTTGAATATGTTGTCTCATTATGTGTCTAGTTTATTTGAAAAAAGGAATCAAATGATTTGGATAAGTATATCTAGAGTTATTTCTATGAGAGTGTAGCAAGCTCAAGCTGTCATATAAGAAAAATATGCATAAACACTAGGTCCATTTGTATGAACCATGCCATAGTTACATACCAAGCACTCAGAGTTTGCCTCCTACTATCATCATAAACATATATGACATTGTTGAAAGTTTTGAAATCTTTTTCAGATAATCCAAACTTGTGTAGTAACTTTGAGGGACAAATTTTAATTCTAAATCCATCATTAACCATTACACATGGTGTGCGTTTCCCCTTTACCTCAGCTCAAATGAATAGGACTAAATTTTGATCCATGCTTTCTGGTGGTAGATCCACATTAGAGAAAATAATTTTACCCTTATGAGTCTCTAATTTGATGACATCTTTTAAAGTAGCTTTCTTTGAGATAATCATACTCGATAAAGCCTTAACCATAGCCTTTTTATGCTCTTCGAAGGTAATAAGCAATTTCCACACACTAATTTGGGATGACATTTTCTTTAGCTACTTCACAATAGGATTGCCATTCTCTTTCCTCATCACATTATGTTCATCTGTCTTTTTCTCTACCCTTGGTTCTTTGGGAGATTCTCTATTAGGATAGTACTTTCTACTATGGGTTACATGGCTTACTCATTTCATTTCTTTCTCTTTATCACTCTTTTTTCATAACTGAATCATTCTCTTCCTAAGCACCTCTTCTGTCTCATCATCTATGCTTTCCTAGGGCTTAATAGTGCAAACAACTATTGTCTCCTTCTAGACCTCCTCGATATTAACAATAACAACTTCCTCGGGGAATTCTAGAATCTATCATAAATGTCCCCATATTGGGGGGAGGAACATTATGATAGTTTGGGAGAGGATTCTCATAGATGTTGGGCCTTCCAAAATTTAGTAGAATAATCTTCTTGTTATTGATGATATCCTGAATCTCATATCTTAGTCTGTAGTACTCATCGTGTTATGACCTACTCCATGTTAAAAAGCACAATAGACATTGACATTATATCCCTTTAGTAGTGGATTAGGAGGTAGTCTTAGTGCCAAAGGCTTCATCACTCCTTTTTTTTTTGCAACATCTTAAATGCCTAGGATAGAGGCATCCCTAAATCAGTGAACGCCTTGGCATTCTTACTACGTTGACATAAGCCATTTTGTTTCCTTTAGCCTGAGGCTAAGATGAAGGGCTTCACCTTCCATTAGGCTTTTTCTTGATTCAGATTCTGATTCCTTAGCCTACATAATTGGTTATTAAACATCTTAAAGTTCTTAACTAACATTCCTTTGATTTTGGGCAGAGCCCCTTAATAATCATCTAGACTTGTTTTATCTCTCTATAGGCCTTATGATCACCTCTTAATCCATCTTTTTCCATCTCTTGTCATTGAATATTTTCACCAGTTTTATGTTTTAAAGACTCCAGGTCTTGCAATGTGACCTCTAGATTTGAATTACAAGCATAATCTCTCTCAAAAGCTTCTGTCAGTTTCTTCCAGTCTTCTTTAATAGTCTTTAACTGGTTAAAGTACCATGTCTTAGTGGACCTCTCTAATGAGAATTCAAAAAGCTCTAACATGGTATCCGTCAGAACCCTTAATGCCTTCATGACTATCACATATGAATGGATATAGTTGTTTATGTTCTAGGTTCCTAGAACTCCAAGAGCTCAAACATCCAAAAATTAGTTTGAAGCCTCTCAAGCTTGCGAGTAAGCAATTCATCAATGTTTGTTTCCTTCTCCAAACCATTACCACCTAAAGTTTTCTCTATTTTCTCTAACTATTTAACAAAGTCATCAAATTATGTGTTCTACTTCTCACTCTCCATAGGTTTGTCTAGAGCAACAGTGACACTATCCACTTCTCTAGCATGCTTGCTCTCATGATACTATTTTCTCCTAGATAGATCATCATCAATCACCATAGGTTATGACACCTTCATTTGTGCTTTCATTTTGTCAGTTCTATTAGCAAAAGTTTATCCTTTTTTTAGAATCTCATTATTGCTCTTGTTCACCTCATCGACAATTCTCTCCTCTATATTACGGTTGAAGTTGGCCATCAACTTTTTTAAGACCTTAGGTAATATGGTTAATTCCATGATTAGATCAACCTTGTCCCTCCCACACATGAGGTCTAACTACTTTTTCCTAGGTGGGGTCTCATTCTTATACCATCATGGGGCAAAGAACGTGTAGGGTCACCTTAGACCAAAAAAAGTTAAAGTCTCAAAAAAACATATACAAAGGTACTAAAAGGAAGAACCCTTTACATTATTTCAAAGAGTATGTACATAAAAGAAGAAATATCCCTTTAAAGAGAGAGGCGTGCATATAAAAATTATTTACATGGCAAGGAAAGGGGAATACATAAGTACTTACATGTAAGGGATAATTACATCAATAGGGGTAGGGTAACATTAATGCTTATATTAGAGACACTTAACCATGTTCATTGAGGTCTTTCACTCTTCTTTGAAGAAAAATGCAAACAAGGGCTATCTTATTTCAAGGTACTATTGGATCCTACTTGTGCTTGAAGGTTAGGAGGGTTATTGTAGATGATGGCTCCCATAAGCTTGAAGGGTGATTGTATTGATCCCCCATTTGATATGCCCATAGGTACTAGGCTCATGAGTGATGAATGATCCTCACAATCTCCTAAGCTTAAATGGAGCTTAAGTTTTAAGTTCAAAAAACCATCAGTTTATCTGAAGGCAACCTAGTGCTCGTGGTGAAGTGTGAAGGCTACATAAATGCAATGGACTTACTCAATATCAAGTTTAAAATATTAAAAGTGAACCAAAGATTAAATGTGAACTAAATTTTGAGTTCCTAGTGGAGTCGCCACCATAAGCGCCTCAGATTTCGCTCGAACTAGTGGAATCTTGCTTGTAACTCCATCCTTTTATCAATCAATGAAGGGATTGAAAGGATGAGGGTCTTTATATAAGCCTAAGATATGCATGGGTTTAGATCAATAGGGGATCTTTTAGGCCTTACACAAGTTTAAAGCCTTAAGTCTAAATTGTTGTCATGATAGGACCAAGTCGGGACAATACATTAGTACTATCATTATAAATGTGGAGTTGCCACATGATTTTGATCAGGATAAGAATATGAGGAAGGTAAAATTTGAATCTAATCCAAGTCAATTTAGAAGGCCTATTTCATCTTCACCCATTAGAGATTGAGTTAGAAAATTAGGTTATATAGGATGATGATCAAGACCAAATTCATGTTCTAACCTAAGTAAGAACGCCTACACCCAAAAAAGGAGAACAAGTTAGTAAGTGAAAGGAACATAAGGTAAACCAAATGAAATCAAAATATAAAGAAGGAACATAACACAAATTGCCACCTCTCCTATGCAAAGGTGCTTAAACATGCATCAAAGTCCATAATAAACATAGTCCCACATCACAAATTAGTGAACAAAACAATATCAAAATACATGAACCATAACCATCAAAAGAAGTAAACATGCAATGTAAGGAACTTAGAAGATGTTGAATGACTTAAGGCAAAAACTCCTTACAAAATAGATCATAGGGTTGATAAATCCTCCCTCTCATTGCTAATAAAAAGCTAGACATCCATAAGCATGACTAATAATCAAACAAGTTAGATTGTAAATCAAAATAGGGGGTTGTATGGCCAAAACACTATTCATATGCTCTAACATGAACATAAATATAAGAAGAGCTTCCAAGATCCTTGGAACTATAAGTTTCTCACTTGGTCACTACTCTAAAGAGATTATAACAAAACTAAAATCACCATTAAAAAAAGAAGTAAAGGTACAAACATTAGCATAAGATAAAAAACGAAAACCATTTCAAATATTATAAAAACTCCATTTTTAAAGTGAATAGGAGTTATAGGAATTGGGCCTAATCCTATTATGCCATTATAGTCATAAAAGACCATAAAAAGTCACATTGAAATTAAGAAACTCGATAAGTGAAAATGAAAATTTTTGCAAAACTAGTAAAGAAAAATAGGGTCGTACAACTGTGTTATTGGCAGAGTGTTGAACTAGGATAATCAATCCTAGGTTTAAAACCTCTTTTGATCTTGACAAAGCAGATTGATCATCACTAATGTTTCAAATAAGTATTGTTATTGCAGAATTGAATCAAACCCTCAAGAAGAAATGAAGAAGTTGATGAATTCCAAAGTAGCATGATAATCGCGACCGCAACCTACATATTCGCGACCGCGATTCATGTTAAGACATGTTGAAAATCAAGCAGTGGAAAT
>CATIWR010119148.1:0-21329 GCA_949677035.1 Omphalea diandra | reverse complement strand
AACGAGATTTAGAGCATTCCTATCCAACCTCGGATGGAACGACTTCATATTCCGCACCGAACTAAGGTACGAGGAAATTGTGTGAGAATTTATGTGCACGGTTCAACTCAGCCAGAAGATGGAGTCACCTGCCGGCCATTATGGCATGACCTTCCGTGCTTTTGGAGACCCTTACTACATTACATTCGAGCAACTGTCAAATCTCTTCACTCTGCAAATCGGTGAAAACATACAATTTGTGATTGTCGCGCTCGATGTAATCTATTCGGAGTTTTGGACGGAAATCTCCATAGAGGCCAAGCATGATCCCTGCTCTTCTCTGGCAAAGCACATCAAGACGCTGCCCTTATGGATCTTGCACCGAATTATCACGTTCTCCATCAATGCTAGGGGCGATGGGAACGAAAAGGTCTCACAGAAGGACCTAGCCTTCCTTTTCTGCCTCGTGAAGAACAAGCCGATCCAGTCGGGCCGGTACTTAGTGGATCAACTGATTCACATGAGACTAAGCCGAAGAGTCAATTCTTGCTTCCATCCCATGTAACGACGATCTATCGATATGTGGGCGCACTCAACGAGGAGAAGGAGAAGATCCTAACCAAAAAGTATCTGCCTTCACAGAACTTTTTGGATCTAACCTACCTCGTCAACGCCAAAGCGATCCACCCTGACTCCTATGCCTACTTGCTTGGGGCATATGGAGCACAGCGACAGGAGAGCTCTCAGGCGTCCAAGAGGAAGCGTCTACACATCGAAGCCGATCCCTCTTCTGCTCCCTTTGCCACTCCTCCAGCGCAACCAACCGAGGAAGTGTCCCTCTCTTCCATCGATCGCAAGTTGGACAAGATCATGCGAGTGATGAAGAGACACTCACTTTTTCTCTGCCATCTCCACAACGACATGGTGGACTTGCAGGAGAAGCTTGGCATTCCACCTTGCCACCTCTTCGACTTTACGGATTTCGACGACTCTGACGACGGGGATCAAGGTGTGGATGATGAAGGCGAAGGAGGCATCCCACAGACGGCAACAGACTCCTCTGACTATGATAGTGACTCTCCCGCTTTTTAGTGCTTAGGTTTCTTGCTTGTATTTTTGTTGTTGTTTTGCCTTGTAAAGTTTCTAGATAGGTTACCCCTTTTGTAATCACAGTTTCACTATCTATGAAAGTTTGCTTTTTTTATGCTCCCTATATCTCACTCTTAGGCATTATGCTCTTTATTCTTTTTGATCTTGCCAAAGGGGGAGAAAAATTAAGAATCAAGTGAAAAATTGAAAGAGATAACTAATTAAGGGGGAATATGATATAAAGCATAACTTAATCAATTGTTGATTCAATTATATCTATCTACACTTATTTTTTCACTTGAAATCAATCTAAGTTGTCAAAATCAAAAAGAGGGAGATTGTTGAACTAGGATAATCAATCCTAGGTTTAAAACCTCTTTTGATTTTGACAAATTAGATTGATCATCACTAATGTATCAAATAAGTGTTGTTATTGCAGAATTGAATCAATCCCTCAAGAAGAAAATAAAGAAATTGATGAATTCCAAAGTAACATGTAAATCGCGACAACAACCTACAAATTCGCAACCGCGATTCATGTTAAGACATGCTAAAAATCAAGCAGGCAAAATCGCAGTGTCATTCTCGGTCGCGATCCCTGAGAAGAGAAAGGTAAAATTGTCACAGACGAATTCGCATAGCCTTTGTTATTGGGCCTTTTATCAAGATGAACATCATTTCTTTGACATTTGAACCTTCCTTCATCATTATCGAGTCTCTTCTTAAAATATTTGAGTCAAATTTGCTAATTAACCATTTGATTTCATTATAAGACTCTCGATAGTCTTTTGTGTCATGTCTATTATCTCATTGAAAACTACAGTATTCGTCATTGTTTTAGAGGACGAAGGTATTGGATTCTTTCATTGATCTCTTTATCTAGTGTAAGACTACACTTCTACTAGTGGGTAAGAGAGTGAAGCAGCGGGTCGAGCTTTTTAGTGCTGAGCATGGGACACAGAGAACTGCAAGTCGAACTAAAGAACTAAATTGGGTCGACTTTGAATTAAAAAAAAAATTGTCAAAAAGAAAATTGAATGGTTCTGGTTATTTATGTATCATTAGACTGAGAATTGAACTAGAACCATCTCAACCCAAACCCAATTGAAATCACTAAAACTGAATTAATATATATATATATATATATATATATATATATATATATATATATATATATATATACACGCGCGCGCGCTCACATATATATATGTATACACACACATATGTATATATATGTATACATACACATGCACATATATATGTATCATATATATATGTGCGCACATATATATGTGTCACACACACACACGCACACACACACACACACACACACACACACACACACATATATATATATATATGTCTGGTTTATCCAAATAAAATATGTAATGAAAATTATCAATATTTATTCATTCATTATAAATTTTCTTTCTTTTTACTTGAATGGTTGAATAAAATTTTTAACTAATTATTATTAATCATTGATATAAAATCAAAAATTTATTGATATAAAATCAAAATTTTATACTTACTCAATTAATCAATTTATTAAAATTGAATTTCTCAATTTTAATTAGTATATAAATATAATAATATATATTATTTTATTTTTTTTTATTTTCAAAAGTGATACACTTAAAAAAAATTTAATGATATGAAAAATAGATAATTAAAAGCTAGAAGTATTAAATCTCAAACCATACTAAATCCAATTGAACCACACAAAAAGAACTAAGAATTGAATCGAATTGTCCCAAAATTTTAATAAGGTGTCAAATTCTTTAAAAGGAGTTAGGTGAATGAAGGCAACACATGCAAACCAAAACGAGAGCAAAACGAGAAAACAGTGGTGTGCGGCAATGGTGCTCAAGGAAGCAGCTTGTTGGCCAACCAAAATAAGGGCAAAACAAGAGCAAAATTGTATATGTTTAATTTGAACTAGTGAGGGCTATTTCAATATGTGTTTTTGGGTGGCTTTTTACTAGTTTACTAAATCTTTTGGAACCAGTCCATTCCACTTCAATCTTTCTCATCCAAATATAAAAACTATTTTATAAACCAACATCTTTCATTTCATTCCCTTATAAACCTTCAATTCAAACACAGTGTTAGTGTTTGAAGTAAGGTTCACTTGATGACCCAACACTGATATGCCATATCATCGCCAATTTTATGCTAATTGGCTTTAAAGTTAAGTGATCTTGGGTACAATTTACTCCAATTACTTTTGTTTTTGAAAATTACAATGTATATTTCACAAAAAATATTTTCTAGAAAAATATTTTTTTGCATTTCTTTTATATTTAGTGCATTAAAAAATTAGTCAGCAAAATATATTTTTTTAGTTAAAGAGAAAACTAGGTCATTTTGTAGAAAAATGACTTTTCTTTTCGAAAATAAATTCATTTTTCAGAATTTAACAAATTCATAAAAATTAAAAAAATAAATCGTATAAATATATGTATCTATTATCACTAGTCATTTTTTACTATTGACACCCATCATCAGTCATATTCAGTCAGAGATGATTGCTGCTAATAAACAGAATACATAAAACTTTTTATTCTTAATATACTTTTTCTTATATTAAATAATAAAATATAAATATAAAATATTTATGGTTTAAATTTTGTTACAATCTTGTAAATTAAAATAAAATTAATATTTTTATAATGTATTTCAAACACTAAATAATATGTTGCTCATAAAATATTTTTCTGAATATTTATTTTTTTAGAAAAATTATTATAGTAAAACAAATAAGCCTTAAATGTAACATATTTGAATATATATTTTTTAATCTTATCATTAAAGAAAATTATATATGACATTCGTTATTATGACTGACTTCAAAATCATACATTAGGATCAGATTAGTAAATTATATCATGAACCCCTATTCATATGACAATATGAATCAATGAATCCATAACATGTGCGATGAACAAAAAAAAAATCCACACTTAGAGAAATTTGAGTATTTTTATTTTTGTCCCACAGTGCACAATTTTTTGTTTCATTTTTTCTTATAAATGAGATTTTTATTCCTACAAAAATTAATTTAGATACATGTAATTTGTTGAAACTAATAAATTTTTATTTTATGCTATATAATATCAAAATATAATTTAGAAATTATGAAATATAAATAATGAACGTAATTATAACAAATAATAATTAGTGATAAAAGAAGACAAGTTTATTTATAATGCGTCTATAGGTAAATTATAATGAATTTGTAAAAAAAAGTTCATTTGTAATGACTTAAAGTTCATTTATAATAAACTTATAGGTAAATTTTAATGAATTATAGACAAATACTAATGAAACTATTAGTAAATACTAATGAACTTAAAGTTTATTTGTAATAAATCTATAGGAAATTTCTAACGAACTTATAAACAAATAATAATAAATATGTAGACAAATAATAACAAATACATACGTAAATACTAATATACCTATAGTATTTGATCAATGAACATACATTTTGATGACATATAATTAAATATTTTGATATTATCAATCTTTTTGTCTAATATTAAAATTGGTAGACACTATAAAATTTATATACTAAATATAAAATATATTTATAATTAATAATAAATTATTGCATTATTTTATTTTTAATTGAAAATTTTAATATAATTATATTTTTATTATTATGTTATTTTCTATAATTTTTATTTTCATATTATTATATTATATAAAAACATAAAATAAATTATATGTATTTAAATTGATTTTTGTGGAATAAAATTTCATTTATTAGAAAAAAAATAAAATAAGATAAAAACAAAAAGAAGGATAAACTAGAATTTAAGAGACGGTGGTGTGTAGTTTTTTTTTTTTTTTTTTCATAACGTGTGATATGCCTTGACTTATATTACTATAAAGATAAAGATCATAATAGGATGGATATGTTTATCTTAAACCTATGTCTACTATGCATCTCGAACTTCAACTGAAACTTATCGTTTTACTTAAAATCCAACCTCTACTATATATACCTATACACATCCAGCCACATCTATATTATAACAACTCTTTTACAACTTTCATAGTTTAAATCTCTTTTTTTTTCTTTTTCTTATTTTATTGATTTTTCTCTTTATTATTGTAATTAATATAAATTGATGCAATATTTATTTTATTTCATTCTGATTTTCTATTATTATTTTTATTTGATTTAATTTTAATTTTCAAACTTAATTTTTATATATTATTTTTATATAAAATTAAATACATTCAATTTTTAAAAATAAATGAACTCAATAATTTAAAAACTTAAGATAAATACCAAAATCAAAACAAATATACATATAAATCAATAACTGTCTATCTTCAATAAAAAATAATAGATCCAAAGTAATAATAATATACTTGAAATAAGAAACGATGCACCTAATTAATGTACATGCAATATAACATAAATATTCTACATGTCTGAATAATGTGTCTCAATCAAAAAATAATGGACCTAGAGTAGTAATAATATTTATTATAAAAAATTTTATTAAAATTATTTTTATAATTATAAATTATACAATAATATAAATTATATATAATATTTATATATAATAATATAAATTATATAATTATAATAATATAATATAATTATATATCATATTAATGTAATTATATATAATATACAAAATTATAATATGTAAAAACACACAAAAATTTTATTTGTAAAAAAAAAAAAAAAGAAACATGAAAGAAAAATATACTCAGCTTCCTTTTTCAGCTTCGCACGTCAATGCATGACAGGATAAAAACAACAAAAACGCAAAAAATTTTTGCATTTATGATATAAGAACCCATATGATTCAGGTTGGGCCGGGGCCAAGCTCATTTAAAACCCATTCCCCTTCCCCATTCAGTTTTCATTTCCTCACTCTCTCTCCAAGTTTCCTTTACTTTCTGGGAAAATCAGACCGGTCAAATGGCGGAATGGACACTTCTCCCAAAAGACCTGCTAGAACAAATCGCCGGATGTATGGACACCTCCATTGATATCCTTCGCTTTCGCTCTGTTTGCAGTTCATGGAGATCCGCTGTTTGCCCCAAACAGCGCCGCTTGTCTGGCAGTTTCCGGATTCTTCCAAACGACGGAATCTCCCGCACCTCCTTCGGCTTCTACCTTTCCAAACGCACCATATTCATTATCGGTTTACCCGATTCCGATAACCAAACCGCCCCACACGGCTGGCTGGTCAAAATAGAAGAAGATATGCCCAATAGGAAGCACTTGTTGAACCCTTTATCGAGGTATCAGCTAAATTCTTTGCCCTATAACTTTCCTCGCATTTTAAATTTTTTGAATTTTCGAGTTCGTGAATTGGGTCAAGAATACGTTCTGAATCACGTTAACTACAAACCCACTTCGCCGTCCCTTAGTGATGCTGGTAATTTGTACATGGAGAAAGTGGTGATGATATGGCTGAATTGTGAGAGCGATTTTGTGTTGCTCACTATCCATGTATCAGGGAAATTGGCTATGTTTAGAAATGGTGATAAGAGATGGACTATAATACAAGATATGCCTTCTCCTTATGATGATGTTATTGTTTATAAAGGGAACTTTTATGCGGTTGACAACACTGGGAAGACTGTGGCTGTGGGGTTGAATAGAGAGTTGAGTTTAATCGCAAATCCTGTTTTTGGTGGTGATAAGAAGTATTTGGTTGAGTGTAATGCTGATTTATTGTTAGTTGATATGTACTTGAGTATTGAAGCTGAGGAAGGGAGTATTGAAGCTGGGGAAGGGAGTCTGAGCTTTGGCGAAGAGCACCTTGCACAGTATATGAGTGAGAGGACTGTGAGATTCAAAGTTTTTAAGTTGGATGAAGAAGCGCAAAGCTGGATTGAGGTGAGAAACTTGGGTGACTGGGTGTTGTTTTTAGGGGATGATTCTACCTTTTCCGCATCAGCTTCAGTTCTTTCAGGGTGCAAAGGGAATTGTATATTGTTTGTCGATAATTTCTTCTATTCAAGAGACGAATATCCTACCGGGGCAGATGATGGAGTGTTAGCGGGTCGAGATCTAGCTGTGTTTGATTTGGAGAGTGGCTGTATAGGACCTTTAGGGAATTACCCTGAACATGCCAAGATGTTCTGGCCACCTCCTCATTGGGTTACTTCAATGACTATGGAAGTAAGTCTTCTCCTCTGTCCTTTATAATCCTGTTACTGAGTTTGTTTTAATTTTTGTCTTTACTTCCATTCTGCTAGGCTTTTGTTAGTATTTTGCCATTAGTTTTGTCAACTGGTTTGTAGGTAGTTTGGAAATGTTTTTACAATGTATATTCCTGTATGTGGAGTATAGTACAGTTGAAATTGTTGTGGAGTTAATTTGACCACTAATGTGTAGAACAAAAGTATGCGCCATTGTCAATTGGACAACAAGTGCTCACTTAGATAATTGTCCTCCTTATTTATTATATGGTCTAAATTGTTTATTATATGGTTTAACGTGTAAAATAATACAAGCATTTTTGCTTTTCAGCAGTAGGGTTATGCGTTCGAGTTAGTGCTTCAAACTGACTGCAGTAATCGCTGAAGCCCGTATGCATTCGTCTTGGTTTTAGTAATTTTTGAATAAGTTGTGCCAAAAGATGCTTCTGAATAACAGTTTGATTGGTTGCTTTAATGTATATTACAATCTGTGTATATTACTTTTGTAGTTCATAGATATATGGTAACTTACATGCTGATTTGAGTAGGTGATGATGTTGCTTTTGTTTTGTGAATTAGTTAGTTTTAACAGAGAAGTGTATAACCATAGATAGAGAAGTTGTGAATGAACCACAAGCATAGGTGTCAAATACGCACCTGAGGCTGACCTGAGTTGCAAGGTGCACCAGGCCCAAGAGCCGCTGTCTCTGCAGGGAAGAGGCATTCTCTGTCACATAGGTGCATACCTAATGCTAGGTGGGATGTGCGATAAATCCTTCCCTCTTTAACTTCCACCACTGTCTAGATCTTTCCCAAAAGTGGTGCCACTCCTGGAATTGTAGTTCTCCAATCTGGCAGAGCCTGGCATTGAAGTGCCAGAATTTGATGAAAATGTCATTGGTGCTGTGGAAAGTCACTGGAATCCGACCAAACCACCGCCTATGGAGTTGCCGGACACCAATCATTTGATGCCTTGCAACCATGCACCTCAAATTGCTTTGTTTCCACCTTGTTTTGTTTCCTTTCTATTTGGTCTTCTCCCTTCCCTTTTCCTGTTTCAGGCTGCCCCCTTCCCTTGCATTCTTTATTTTTTTCTTAATATTGAAATTAATTAAGATATTGAATTTTTTTTGGTTTCTCAGTTTCTTTAAATGTGTGACTGTTTCAAAAAAAAATATTGTTTACTTTCCATGGTACCAAAATAAATATTTATTTGGTTCATTACTTTGAAATTGGTCTTGTTCAATTAAAAGAAAAATGCATAGAAAATGCTATAGAAAATTGGGAACTTTTCCAAATTTAAAACTTGAAAGTGAAGATAATAATAATATAACTTTTCTAATCAATTAACCCCATCCAAGTCAAGAAATATTATCATGAAGTTTAGAAACATTGTCTCATTTGCATGGACTAGATAAGTCATTCAACATATAATGCTAATATGCACTTTGGTAAATATTATTGCGTCTCTGTTTAGAAATTATCTCCATTTATTTCATGGAAAATAATTTATTTGAGGAAAGCATTTTGAGAAAAATATTTTATGAGAAACATATTTTATGGCCTTTGAAATATAAAAAAAATATTAATATTCTTTTAATTTATAAGATTATAATAAAATTTAGATAAAAATATTTTATATCTATATTATTTATTATTTAATATAAGAAAAAATATATTAAAAATGAAATTTTTTCTTGGGTCTTATTTATTATTGGTTATCATTATCGGTCGACGATGACAAGTGATAAGTACTGGTAGTCAAAGATGATTAATAATAATAAATGCATGTATTTATATGATTTATTTATTTTTATTTAGATGAGTTTATCAAAATTTAAAAAATAACTTTCAGTTTTCAAAATAGGAAGTTAGTTTCTTGGAAAAATGATTTAGTTTTCCTTTTGACTAAAAAAATATTTTTTATTAATTAATTTTTCTGAGTGCACTAACTGAAGAAAAATGCAAAAATTGTTTTTCTAAATAATATTTTTCAGAAGCCTAAATTTTAATGACTTCTGCAATTTATGTTGCTCGGGTGTGCTCGTGTCTTGCACCTAGGCCACAAGACGCCTTGTCGTCTTAGTGCATCTTTAACAACTATGACCGGAAGTTGAGGGAGGGTTCAAAACAGCATTTTCAGATAAAAGAGTACTGATTATATCATTTATTGTTTGGAGTCTAATGACATGGGGTACATGGAAGTGATGACAGTTGAATTGCTAAAATTCTAAAGAGTATTCATTCCACCCTTTCATGCAAATCTTTTACCTTTTTCTCATTTCTTCAAAATAAAGAAAAATAAAAATGTTTTTTTGTTGGTACTTCGTATTAAGGAGACCAGGAGACCAAATGGGTACTTCGTGTTAAGGAGACCAAATGGGTGCATTTTTGTGATTACAAAATGACAATTTATTGACTGAAGTATTTATTCTTGGGCGAACGATGTATCAGTTAAAGTAGTTACACTGGATTTACCTTAGTTTATGGTTGGCCCAAAATTTTACGTGTTTGTGCTTCTTGGTTCAGCTTTTGAATCTTTGTCTGTGTAATTGGCTGTTGTGAGCGTTCATCTCCAGTTCTGTCTAATGTTTGTAAGACATGGACGAACTATTCAATCATTCTTTGGTATATCACTAAATTTGCAGAGCTCCATTGCTGTTGTCTTGGGGGAGCAAAATGTCCCAGCCTTCCGTCGCTTTTCCTTAGAAAAATCTGGGGTATATCGATTTCCCCATTAAGTTAGTAAAAGGACTTGCTACAGTTAGCATCTACTGTACTGCTCAATCTGAAATCATTAAGACGTAATGGATGCAGCTTGAAATAGGTAACTGAGTTGTTGTCTACCTATTTGAGGCAAACCATGGAGAGAGGCCAATAGCCACATTCCAACATTTTCCTCTTAACCCTTTCCCTTCTGGATCTGCTTTCCCATGTCTGGTCATGGAGCGTCCTAGCCTGCTTTGCTACCAATTCGGATTTTGTAAGAGTACTGAATAATTTTAATTCTATTTGAATTTTTTTCAAAAAAATTTCAGTTTGATTTTTATATTAAAAAAATCCTAATTGAATCAGAACGATGAAATTTATTTAAAATTAAATTAAATTAAGTTCAACTTATATTAAATTAAATAAAAATTATTGAATCCTGTTTAAAATCATTATTTATATTAAAAATATATTATTTGTATTAAAAATATTTTAAAATATATTATAAGAATTATTGTTATATTAAAATATTTTTAAAAAATTCAATTTAAATCAAATCAAATCGTAATTAAACTAAACCAAATTGATTAGAATGGACTGAAAACTTAAATTCTAATATCTGTTTTTTCTTTTTAAATTTTTGGCGGTGCGAATTTGCTTGGGTACAATTAAAAAATTACATGGTCTCTTTTATCATGCTCTCTTAAATTGTTCTTGCTATCACACACTCAAAATTTCAAGTAAAAAACTAAACTCTATTAATTATATTTTAATAGCTATGATTAGTTTTATTATTCACTAAATTAATTGAAGCCATGTCTTAGTTGATATATTATTTAATTTTGAATCTACATATGGATGTAAAAGCATGTGGCATTATAGAAATCTAAAGCGAACTCGTGAACTTCATTGTATTTTTTGTCTCTAATTTTCATACCTTTTTCTTTTCATATCACTATCTGTAATTAGTTTTTAACAATTAAATTAGTTTATATATATATATATATATATATATAAAAGATGCACCGAAATGGAAGGCCGAAATAAGTCGGTGTCTATCATTCCAATAAATAATCTGAAACTGCAATTAAAATGAAATTGACAACCTTGGTTCTGCATTGCAAATTGGCGAAATTTCAAGATGACTCCCTTAGGTGCAATATTTGAGGTTTGTTTCGAAGCTTTCTACTTTTTAAGTTGCTCAAATTCCCATGCCTATTCTGGCTTTATGCTTTCTACTAAACCAGAGACTGTTTCTTTGATCTTCCATGGCAAAGCTATATTGTTGCCAAAATTAATATTGTTGCCAAAATTAAGTAGTTGGATGATGGTGAATTTTGGTTGCAATTTTGATCTACTAAATTTCCAATTGGATTGTGCCAATACGTGGCTCATATCTGCCACCAATTTAGTGAGTTGTGGACCCCCAATTTGTGCTTCCTACCATTTTTATGGAGGAAAAAACACATTGTGAAGCTTTTGAACTTTTGCACGTTTATATTATTGACTTGCCTACACTGGATTATTATTGATTCGTTGTAGTACATATTGGGTGAAATTTTACTTTTTTCTTACAATAAGAATTTTTATGATAGTATACGTAAAATTAATGGAAAATTTTTTAATAACAATTAAAATTATTAAACATTTTTCTGTTTTAGAAAAAAATATATAATAAGTAAAATTTGAAAATTTTAGAATTGCTAAATTGACTATAATTTTTTTTATTCTTTTTGTAGTTTTCGTGATTTTGATTGTAGGCAAATAATATTATATCTTCATATTTTAACATCGATTATGAATTTTTTTATTAATTTTATGGTTATTATTTTAGAAGTCTGCAATGTGAAAAATTAATAAAAATTTGAGACCTCAATATTTTTCTTTTTTTTTTTTGGCGAATGAATGACTGAGATCACATTGGCCAAAGATGATGTTTAGGTGCCTAATGACTCGTGGCAGCCCTCTAATTCACCCAAATTTTCATAGCTTCATACCTGAATATTGCTGTTAAGACATTCAAGTGCCACTTATCTACTGTAAGTCATCCCTACAAGTGTTTTTGTTCCTTGATTCCATTAGCAGTTACCTTTGGTTGGCCCTGCAATTGAGGACGATGAACCCAACAGAATACACCTATTACGTCCATTCGCAAATACAAGTTGAATGGTTCTGAATTTTGGATGTTTTCTGATAGTGTAAATTGGAGTGATTGGCAAGAGAGTTAAGAGGCGTTTGAAAAGATCAGTAAAAGTTCCAAGTCTGAATTCTACTGCACCGACTCAAAAATGGAAGAGCACAGATAATAATCTTTCATAAATTACAACTTGAGCTAAACAAAAGCTTGATCAAAACTTCAGAATATGATCCTTCTATAGCTGAAGAATTTACAAGGTTAGATACCAACTCTAGGACCCTAACAACCAAAAGATTCCTATCTCACTTGAGATGGTCAATTCTTCAAAAGTCAATCTCGCTCAGGGGCATCTCCTGAAACTCTTCTTGAACTAAGGTTGCCAGTATACGACCAAACCTTCTCAAAGTCAACTGGGCATGGTTTCTCAAACTTCTGATCAGATATTTCCTTAATGTCGTTCCTATTTAGAGAGGGAAGTGCCCTTCCTGGGCTTCCAGCCACCGGAGTCGAAGAACAGAAAGTTGGGGTTGCAAAGGGAGAGGCAAAAGGGCTGTGTTGGATGGAAAAGGGGCCAGGAGACATCCGCTTCTGGATGGGGATAACCCCCAAACCGCTCCTATTGAACAGGGATTTTGATTCTGCCGCAGCACATTGCTTGGTGGTATCATCTACATAAAGAACATCATCTATCCTTGCCATAATGTTGAAGGCCAAGCTCTCCATTACTCTTGAGTAGCTTTCAAGGATCGATTGTCCTACATCCTGCAAGAACCAAGATGACAAACTTTTTCACCATGTTTTCTTTATTCTTTGAATTTACCAATGATAAGTAAGCCGACAGCAAAGCATGCCATATTAGTGCTCTGCTCACAATAACAAGTATTTTAAGCATGCCATATTAGTGCTCTGCTCATAATAACAAGTATTCTTGAACAGTCGAAGATAAGGAAAAGAAACTAAATCTAAGGTAAAAAAGAATCCATAGCATGCAACTTTAATTCCATAGGTCATGACATGAACGTATAGTGTAAGGAATTGAAAAAGAGATTACCCACATAAACCTATGATCTAACAACATGTTCTATTGATACTTTAAACAAAATGACTGCAATATTGAATTGGAATCTTGAGCTATTTGTATAAGGCCTCTCCAGATTGCATTCAGTTAATGTGCCCCAGAAGACAGATTCACCAAGTACTAAATGTGATTATTAGATGTTGGCTGTTAAGAGGAATAAATGATCATCACTTATTCACTTCATAGACATTGTTGCAGGATTAAAGCAAATACCTTGTTATATTGAATCTTGTTCATATCCAATGCCGTCTGTGGAAGACCAGGAAAACGAAGCCTTAGGCTCTGTAAGAGGGTCTCAGCTCGTTGTACCTGAAAATGATTCCTTTGGGTGTCAACAACAAGGCCCTTGACCTTCCCACTCCATGATGAGTGCCTAACTTTAGTGGGCATTGTGTGCTTTCTGTGATCCTTCTGCTTCCAGACATGCACTGCTCCCTCAATCCTGTCAGCTATCTCCAGTGTCTGATGCTCTGTTGAGAGGTCTAGGCAATCAAGAAGACATTCTGGCTTGAACTGCTCTGCAGTCATGTAGCGGTAGATGATATCTCCCAGGCAAGCTTTTCCACTCTAAAGGTGATTGCATAACAAAAAGCAAGGAGAAAAAAAAAAAAAAACAGGTTAAAATATAGCTTGGGAAGAAAATAAGGAAAAATTACAAGAGTAAGTTGTTATAGGGTAACACTGACTCACTGACAATGTCTATCAATTTGAGAGAAATATATAAGATAGTGTACAGAATCAAATATAAGAAAAATATTCTCTTTCCAGAAGTTTTTACTAATGTTCTCATGAATCATATCTACCAACAAGACATTGCTAATCAATTAACTAGAGCATTGATAAATAAATCACGCATTACTCTTTAAGAGAAGGATAAAACTTTATATCTCTCATTCCAAATAAGAATCAACCTATTTAGCCAATCTTAGTATTCATTGATCATATCACATTTTAATTTACCAGAACTGCAATCAAACTTTCTTGTCTATCAAAGTGATAAAGAGTACACAACCTTTCACAGGTTTTCTATAACTGTTATAGTCCCATCTATGGCATACCTTTAACTTTTTCATGCAACAACAAAACAAATTAGAAAGAGATGAGAGGGAGGCCAATAGCATGAACTACCAAAATCTGCATTAGAGTAACCCTTTACTTGTTCATGCTTATTCTCTCACATTGTACCAGACCAGAACACTCTCTTCTATCCAGTCCTTCAGCAGAGTTGCAATATATCTTTCATAAGCTACAAGCCTACAACTGCATTGGTTACTAATCCTTTTCTAGTTAAGATATCTCTAAAATGAACTAAAGAACAGCATTACTGTAATCTCATACCATTGTAACAGCATCCAAGTTCAACATAAGAAGCCAATGGCTAACTGAAATTTAGTAAATTAGGCTATATGATGTACATGAACTTTACCAGTTGTTCGAGAATCAGATAAAATGTTAGCTACCACTCAATGCAATGTAAAACTAACAACATAACCTCTAGGAATCTTGCCTTATCACATGAAAATAAGATCTTTAACTGACAGAAAGAAGAACAAAGATAATAATCAAACTAACAAGTTATCAAAGTGAAGCAAGACTCCTGACCAAAAAAACAAAAGTGAAGCAAGACACACACACACACACACAAAACATGATAGTCATACAGACAATTCAATTAAAGAAATGTGGAAACTCCACCTTAGGTAAGGTCTCCAAGTATGCGCTAGGTATCTCCATCTCAGCAAGCACACTACTATTAATTGCCATTGCTGCCTTCAATATCTGGTTCGTGCAATCCCTGCACTGCTGCAATCTTTTCCTTGAATCCTCTGATAACCCATTTGATGGTACTTTTGGGCATGGCAACCACCATTTTTCTTCCTGTCTAATTGAAGGCCTCCCACCAGAGATACTCGATGGATACACATCACAATCACCACCATCAGCAACAATTATGCCTCGGTCAACATACCAAAACTCTGTGTCACGAAACCCATCAAGCATGGAAATCAACATAGCATCAAGCTTCTTCAGGGCAGGGAGATTCATGTATAAATCAGTGCGCGGTCGAGTTGTCATGACCTCATAGGTGCCCCCACCAGGGAATTGTTGTACTGAAGGAACAAGCTCAACAATAGAATCGCTCACACATAAAAGCCATTCCATTTCTCTGCGCCACATTGATTTCTTTTGTGGGGCCAACGGCTCTAACCTCCAAAGCTCACCAAACATAGTTGCTGCAATTACTAACAGAGTTAAAGCAATAGAACACTTCACTAATACACACAGAAGAGTCGATCATTATATGCATACGCAACGAAAGTGAATTTATACAAACCAGAAAGATTTGTTATGGCATTTGAAATGGCAAGTGCAGTACAGACTCCTTTACCACTCCCAGACATGTCTTCTCCCAGTAGAAGCTTGGCGAATCTTTCTTTCAGCATTTCAACCTCTACAAAAAAATGTGCGCATAGGAAGAATTACTAAAATAAAATTAAATAAAATAGGCAAATTGTGGCCTAATGTTCCCGTTTTCTCTATTTGTCACCAAGGTAAGAAGAAAATTGAGCTCTTCCAATTCCCCACGATTCGGAATAAGAAACAAAATCCTAAAAACTCAAAATTTCTCCTGTGTCTGTTTTCGCAGCTACCAAACAAGACATTTCCGAAATTGCCTCCGTCACTGCCCTCAAATCTAACTTAATCCAACTAAACTCACTCACATATACGGCAGTAAAAATATAATACATATTATGCCAAATATATATATATATATATATATATATATATATATATATATATATATATATATATATTATTCTTAAAAAAAAAAAAGGCAAAAGATCGTGATAGTGCTAAGAATCTGAATTTAAGAATTACCAGACAAATTCGTCTCCCGTTTCTCAGGCTTGACGCCCCAAATCATCACATCCTTTCCTCCAATAACCGGCATCATGACCGGCGCTTGAAAACAAAACCCGGGGGCGGCCACCGGTGGACGGGGAGACGTAGGCATAGAACTAGAAGCACCTTCACCATTGAACCCTCGCCGACACGAGAAACTACTGAAACTCTCTGACTCGCTGACGTCAGCACTCAAGCTGTAGCTACCACATCTCTCGCTCTGCTGATCAGACCCGTCATCAGAGGATATACTCCCCATATTAATTTCGATAAAGATCAAAGGCTCCAAAAACGAAAGAGAAGATCTCAGGCGCGCATTAATTATGTATAATGAGAATGATTAGTCACATCTCATTAGATCGAGAAACGGACAATGTGCCGGTGGCGGTGGTGCTAGTGGTGGTTGTGTTGATGATGATTGTTGATAAAGGCAAAAGCAGTAATTGCTTAGCACTAGCAGCAGATAAAAAAGCACGCTCTTACTCTACCTTTTGTACTCTCTCTCTCTAAACTACACACGTCCTTTCTGTCTATATATTAAAATGCTTTTTTTTTGGGCTCTCTCAATGCCCAGGGTACTGTAGTGATTAGTGAGATAGGCGGGGGGGCGCTGCCGGGTGCTGTTGTCGTTTTCCCGTAGAGGAACGGGCTTAGCACCCGACAAGGCCTTCTTTTTGGTGGGGCCACCTTGTTTACAGCCCTTTTACCAGTTAGTCACGTCGGAAATTTCCCTGCTCGCCATGTGTTCGGGGAGTAAGGTTCATTTGAGGACATGAACTTTGTATAAGAAGTTAATTTTAAGGCTAATTAACTATTTTAGTCCATTAAAGAAACTGAGAGCTAATTAGATCCTAATTTTATTAAAATTGATTTTTATATTTTGAATTAGAAAAATAATTTCTTATAAGTCTAAACAATTCAAATTTTGATCTTAATAAAAAGGTTAAATATTAAAATAAATTTTAGTTTTTATTTTTATATTTAAAAATTTGTAATCTTTCTATTTCTTTGTCATTTTTGTGGTCTTCTCAAGTAAATAATTTTAACTTTTGCTTTTTACACCATCGTTGTTCATCATATCTCTATAAATTCATAATAGTTACATTATTTCTTTTGGTCCCATAAAAATATATTTATTTTTATTTTTCATCTATCCAAAATTACAGTCTAATTTTTTAAAATATAGTTATTTTTTTAATTTTCTAATATGTTAATATTTAATGTCTTATTATCATAAATATAAATTATTATTATTATTATTATTATTTAATTATAGTTAAAGTAATACAATCTATCCTAGAATATATTAAAAAGATATAAGTAAATTTAATTATTTTAATTTAAATTTTTAATATTATATAAAGGTCTGCTCTAAAAATGCTGTGAAAAATGTGACTCCAAAGAAAAATGATTCGTTGGTTTAGGAAAAACTAGAACTCTTGGTTTTGTCTCAAAGAGCTCTAGTTAGAAAAGAGAAAACAAAGTCTTGTTGCTCCATCAAAAGAAAGTTGACTTCATTTCTTAAGACTGGTCTAACCTGTGAAGAAGAAAGGGAGAGGACACAGTGGGGCGAGTTCAGGTTAAGAATCTAGGGAGTCGTTTACTTAAATAAATATAAATAAGGAACGAAGTCACTCGACCATTGGGAGGATAATATAATTCATAAATTTTCTTTTCCTCTTCAATCTTTTTTAATAGCCTAACTAATTGCAATTGGATTGAAAATCTATATAATGTATACATACTTATAATTTACTATATTTATTGTTTCACCTAAATCTATTATTCTTTCTCTTACACACTCAAAGTAATGGATTTAAATTATGAACCTTTATAAATTATAAATTTAAATTAAGTTTTATCAAAGTTCATTTTATTTTCCTTACTTTAATGCAATGGGGGTGGCTATTAGCAATAATTGTACAATTTGGAGACTCAAAATATTATGGTGAACATGAATAATTATTGTGTTGGTGATTTGGATTCCTGTGAGTATGAGAATAAATCTAAATCTTCTTTTAAAAATTTTTTTGTAATTAACTTTCAAAATTGTTGTGATGATAGTTATAAAAAAGATTGTATTACCATCATCAATTTGAGTACTAACAACATGAAAAAAGTATTGAAATTTGTCTTAATAAAGTGTGAAATGGAAATTTCTTAAAAAAGAAAAGAATAAAAATTTAAGTAGATACTTTTGTCATTCTTGAAATAAAAATATTGTTGATCATATAAAAATATTATTTTTTATTACATAAAATAGTTAATGTGGCTTTAAATGAACTTTTTGAAAAAGTTCGTGTCTTTAATTGAACCGTTATCCTATGTCGGGTGTGATATGATTTGGATCGGGATGGAGGGAATTGGAGACCAATTGCATCCGGCAGTTGGTTCGTTTAGTTTTTTTTCGCGGGAGAGTAAGACAAAGAGGAGGTCCTCAGCTTGTCATCGCTCGGCTCGTTTCTCAAAGAGTCAGATAAGGATTTAAGTAAAGCGCTTTGTTAACAATTGCAATTTCTCATATTTTTCAGTGCATCATTAATTACTTGATTAGTTTAACAATCAAAATTAAAAGTGATAAGGGTATGATCACATGTGATTCAGTTCACGGCGAGGTTATTTGGGTTACAATGACGGCATTGATCTCACTTTGGGGACTGCAAGCTTTAGCAGCCGAAGGTCTGACATTGAGTTGTGGTGAAGTTATCGTATTGCGTCTGTACGGTTACGATACCATATTACGTATTTCCTTTTTATGGTATAACGTGGGTGGCCAATAGCTAGCCGAACACGTGTCGTCTTATGAAATTATATAATCGGATGGACGAGGGTGATTCTGTTTTTTTCCCAACAACAGGATGAGGGTGATTCACTATCATACTTGAGCAATTGTCATGTCATTTCTATCATTCTATATTTTGAGCTACCGATTATCAAACAGTCATTGGCTAAATTAATTTGCAACCCCAATAATTACTGTATTATTCGAATAAAATTATTTCACATCTTAAATTGAAATGAACGAGTGACTTTAATTTTTTTTCTTAATTCTCTTAAACAATACTGGAATTAAAATTATATTTTAAATGAACAATTACTCATTTTTGTCTCTTTAGAGAATAAGATTATAAAAATACAGAATATATATTATTCAATCAATTTAATAAATAATTGTTATATGACATACTCCTTTCATCCAATTTTGATAGATTATTTTTAATTTATACAATATAAAATTAAATAAATAAAATAAAATTTTAAATAATAATATATAATAATGAAATTTTAATTTCATTGGAATCTCTAATTATAAAATAAAAAATGATAATTTGTAACTATGATATATTATATATTTTAATTCTAGCATAATAATATAAAAATTTTGTATTTAGTTATTGATTTTAATATTATTAAAGAAATAAATAATGAAATTAATTTTAATTCTTTAACAAATCAAACACCCATTTGTTTCTATCAGATTTCTTTTTTAATTAAAATTTTGAATTTAAAAATTTGAACCAACCGCAACCTTAAGGAAATGTAAATAGTAGTACAATGTATACTCTGTGCCAAAAAAAAAAAAAAAGAGCTAGAAAAACATTTATTCTCGGTAGTTAATGAAATAAAAGTGGAAAAAATTTCAGCAATTTTAATTGACTTGACTTAGCAAGTTGGCATAAAAAGAATTAGATAAACTATTATAAGATTGTTATCTTCTTCTTTAGTGTCACTTTTCTTTTACGAAGGAAAAAAAATTTAAAGTCTAAGAAAATATTAAGGTGAGAAATATATATATTTTTGAATTGGGAAAAGAAAATATTATGACAAGGAAAAGTTTTCCCCAAATGTATATTTTATTTCCTGTTGTTTTACAATTTCGATGTGAAACTCTTGTACTCAAATTTATCAATGTTAATTATTGAGTGTGACAACTCACCAGAAAAATAGTACAACAATGAATTAAATATGATTTTAATAATAACGGTAAGCATATTATATAATGTTTTCATAATTTAAATATAAAATTTCTTTAATTTAGATATAAAATTTATTTATTTTTTATTATTTTTTATATATCATTTCAATTAATTATGTATAAAATTTATTTTTTTATATATATTTAAATAAAATTTATTTTCTAGACACCCTTTAAATACTACATAAATGTGCATTTATTCTTGTTTTATTCCACAAGAAAGAGAAAAATATTCCCCATCTTTCCCACACATGGTCGCCTCTCATGGTTGCTTTAATCTAGCAAATTCGGTGAGGACTAATGATTTCGGCATGATTTGGGTCTCTGGTGGGAATAACAACCCCAGCGACTATTACTTGTGTTTATGGTCTATAACGGTGATTCACGTGCATTATGCAATTTGGTACTTAATATACCAGTTCACGTGGCGCTCAGTCAATGGTCCAAATTTATATGTGTATCATATGTTTTCTAAGCCTGTGTTTGGATGAGAGGAGAATAAAGAAGAGAGGAAAATAAAGGATTAAAATAAGGAGAGAATGACTAATTACCCTGTTTGTGAAAAAGTGTAAAATAGGGAGGGGAGGGAAAATAAAAGTTATTTTCCCCCCTCTCTATTCTTCCCAAAACGGAGAGAAATAAGTGGAATTAGAGGGTGTAATTTGTGAAATTACTATTATGCCCTCGTGTGATATGTGCACCGTTGCCTGGCATATGCGAAGCTTGTCGTAGTACTTTTGATTATGATACGAAAGCACTCCTACCCTAAGCTGACAAATGAAAGTAGTGGGTCCCCAAGGAGTCAAGAGAACCATCCTCTTGTGACACGTAATGAGTGAAGTTTGCATATAGAGTTAGCCCACCAGACCTTAGTAATACGATCAAGTGAGCAAATGGTCGCTGATTAGATTTTTTTATTAAAATTAAATAAATTAAATTTTATATAGTTAAAATTAAATGGAAATTTTAAAAAAAAATTTGCTATATATATATAAAATACATCTATGTTATATATTTAAATAAAAATATAAAAATTAAATATTGTAAATATATTATATATTTGTACACTTGAATATTACTTAAGATCGATTTAGTTCGGTTTATAAACACATAAATTTCAGTTTCATCAGGCCGTTTAATTATTTTTGTTACATTTCAATATTTAAAAAATATAATTTAATTTATAAATATATTTTTTAAAAATTTCACATATAATAATAATTTTTTAATTTGTTTGTATTAACATTATATTTATCATTATATAAATTTCAATTTCATAT
>CATIWR010119147.1:0-10301 GCA_949677035.1 Omphalea diandra | reverse complement strand
CAACTTCTTCATTTCTTCTTGAGAGATTGATTCAATTCTGCAACAACAACACTTATTTGAAATATTAGTGATGATCAATTTACTTTGTCAAGATCAAAAGAGGTTCTAAACCTAGGATTGATTATCCTAGTTCAACAAATTTGGTGAGTCGTGACTCAATGAATAAAATAATAATTAGATTATAATGGCATAACTAATAATAAAATATTATTAAGACACATTACAAGTGTAAGAATTGACTATGTAAATGCAAATACAATAAATTGATTGATTTTGTCATGACCTCATAAGACAAACACTGCTCCTAGGAATTCATATGATTCAAGTGACATTTGAATTTGCTAGCCAGCATATAACATATGATTCATTTGATCAATAACATGTGCCATAATAAGACATATTGATCCCTTTTCCAAGTGTTTTGCTAGTGTTTGACAAACCGATCACAACATCATTTTTATGCAAGTGTTCATTCACAATGGTATAATAAGTAATCATTAAGATCATATAATTCTCACTTGATTTGTATTCACATCTAAAATTTAGCAATTTAATCACATGCACACATAATCAAACATAATCATATCTTAAAATCATCACATATATACATTAGAATCCAATTGTGGCTTTTACTTACCTTTATGATAGGCTTAAACCTCTCTTTTGGGTTTCCTCAATGTGTTGAGATCCTAAAATTTGATACATATATGATTACAAATATGTCAAAATGAGTTTACATGCTTGATATGCAACTATAGTGTTGCACAATGCATACAAGTGGATCCAGTATTTGTGCTTATTATTCTTCTATGATAGTCTGAACTTGCTACACTATCACTGTAATAACTCTTGCTATATTTATCCAATGACTTGATTTTTTTCTTAAACTAGACACATGATAATACAACATAGTCAAAATTTAGCTCAATATAAGGTCTATAGAAATATGGTGAATTTTGAATCCTACCTTATTTTAATATAACCACAGTTTGATCAAGTCTTACAATCTTAGTCCTATCTTAAATCATACATATCCAATTGTAAAAATGATTTACCAATAATTATTCAACACATAATTAAACATTTTTTCATGTTTTATACTTTGTCTAATTCAGTCAACAAGGTCATCAAAATAAATGATCAATCTCAAGGTGAGTTGGTTTCGACTTGTTGAGAATCAATCATAATGAAGGAGCAATATCTCCTTACCCATTATATATTTGGCAAAATTGTTTTACAATAATTTGGATGAGATATAAATTTATAAATTTCATGGTTTTTTTTTTTTTTGCATCACCTAATTCCTATTCCATGGCAATCAGATTCTAGATAAACAGAATTAGTAGGTTGAATAGGTTTCATTAGATTCATGGTCAGTCACAATCAAAGAGCAATATCTCTTTCCATACAACAAATTAAGCAAACTGTTTTATATCAATTTAGAGGGGATACAACTTTATAGCTTTCATGTTTTTCGCTTTATCTAAATCAACACATAAAGTCATCAAAATATATTAAAAAGGCCAAACTAAGAAGGTTTCAATAGGTTATGAACCAGCCCCAATCATGGACCCATAGGTCTTCACACACACTATATTAAGGAAAACTGCTTTACAAGAATTTAGATGAGGCATAAATATACAACTTTCATGTTTTACACTTCCCATAACTCTTCTTCTAGGGTTATGAAATTATGGGTGTAACAGTCTCCTCTAATTATAAAACCAACACAATTCAACTCTTATTTCTCATATTTTTAACAACCTTCTTACGTGAACTCTAACTATGATCACTCTATAGTTCTTACTAATTATACATGTTTAGCATGTTATGAGGAAGGAATTTCATGTGGGAAGAAGATAAAATCACTTACCTCTTTTGACAAAACTAAAAAATCTTAGGGTTTTTTCCTAATTAGCTTGCTTCTTCTTCTTATTCTTCTTCTTCTTCTTCTTTCTTCTTTCTTTCTTTCTTTATTTCTTTAAGAAAAATTCAATTTGTATACCTAATCTAAAATGCAAAATCATGTTGACTTACTACTATTGGTTGAAAATCAAATTTTCCTCTTTTACTCCCTTTTCTTCATCCTTCATCACCTTTATCCTTCTACTAATTCCTATATGCTTCTTATGCTTTTGATAAGCTTTAAAACATTGTTATTTAAGATATTATAACAATCACATAATATATGATAATTTGTCATGCAATTATGCAAAATGTTTAAATGTCCCAAATATAATGGTGCAAATGTTATCGCCATGATTATCAAATGCACATATCTAAGTGATCACTTATGTAATACATATATTGATGTAGGATTGCAAATCATTTATGTAATAAGTGTGTTAATGTGAGAATGTTAATGAATGACGGTAAAGATGTTACATTTCTTCCCCTTATATAAAGAATTGCACCATCGAAATTCAATATTTTTAAACAAATGTGGATATTTTCATTTTATATTCTTTTTAGTTTCCCATATGGCATATTTTTGTTAGTAAGTTCTCCATAACACCTTAATTAGGGGAATTTCTCAATTTTGTACCTATTTTGTTTTATAACCGATGATTTTCACTAATTCTTCAATATAACTTATATAATTTGTAATTGCTATTATTGGATCTTATGTGTAGGATCAGATCGATACTTTCTAAGCATACTCATATAAAATACATAATGAATCTGAGTCATCTCTGGTTGTAGTGCTAGCTTGTTTGCCAATAGGCCATTTCTTTCTAAGATCTCATGTGGTATTATGTATCAAGGACTCAATTTCTCCCTTTTGCCAAATCGAATTATTCCTTTCCATGGTGAAACTTGAAGGAACACTTTATCTCCCGCCTTATATTTTTTTCTCTCTTGTGTTGGTCTGCATAATGCTTTTGTCTGTCTTATGTTGCTTTAAGTTTACTCTTGGTTACTTTCACCTTGTCCATAATGTCTTGCACTAGTTCTAGCTCTTCTAAAAAATGCATCCCTTCTTCATCCCAATAGATAGGACTTTGACATTTTCTTCCATATAGTGCTTCATATGGTGCCATTTGTATACTACTATAATAATGATTATTATAAGTAAATTCAATCAAGGTAATATATTCATCCTATACACTTCCAAACTCTATCGCACAAGCTCAAAACATGTCTTCAAATGTCTAAATTGTCCTTTCTAATTATCCATTTATCTGAGAATGAAAAGTAGTATTAAAACTCAATTTGGTACCCAAAGCCTATTGCAAACTCACCCAAAATCGAGATGAAAATCACAGATCTCTATTTGATACAATAGACACTAGAACACCATGTAATCTGATCATCCATATATTTCTTGGCTAAATGCTTAAGTGAACTACCCTATCAAATAGGCAAAATGTGAGCTGACTTCGTTAGTCAATTAATGATCACCCATATAGCATCATTCTTCTTTAGAGTTATCAGTAAACTATATATAAAGCTCATAGTTATTCTTTTCCATTTCCATTCTAAAATTGTCAATGGTTTCAATTTTCCAACAGGTGTTTGATGTTTTGTTTTAATTTGCTAACAAGTTAAACATTTTAAAACATAAGCTATCGCATCTTTCTTCATTTTAGGCCACCAAATATGAGATCATAAGGTACTATACATTTTTATCATTCCTGGATGCATGACATATGAAGCGTTATGTGTTTATTTTATGATTTCTCTTCACAAGTTATCAACATTAGGCACAAATATAAGATTTTAACATCAAGGCATCATTTTGAATATCAAAATCAGTGTGTCTCCCCTATTTTAACTTTTCAACAATTTTCTATAACTTTAAACCCTTGCCCTATGCTTCTTTAATTCAATCATGCAATATTAGTCTCACTCAATAAGAAGCAATTAATATTCCATTTTTTGCATATTTAGTTCCACATTCATAACTAGTAACTAAACTAAATAAGATAATGGCAATATGTGTAAATGAGTTACATGACTTCTTGATTTCTTACTCAAAGCATCACAACCATATTTTCTATCCCTGGGTGATACTCAATGGTGTAATCATAATCTTTTAGCAATTTTTACCACAATCTCTGTCTCATGTTTAATTCTTTTTAGCTCAACAAATACTTCAAGTTCTTGTGATTTGTACATATCTAAAAAGTTTCTCTATAGAAGTAATGCTTCATATTTTTTGAAGCAAACACAACAACAAGTTTTAAGTCATGCACTAGATAAGATAAATTTATAAGGCTTTAGTTATCTATATGCATATGAAAATATCTTACCATATTGCATTAAAACACATCCCAAACTTTGATGAGAGGCATCACTATGGACTATAAATCCTCCATTGCCTGTACGAATGGCTAACATTGGAGCAGATGTTAATCTATTTTTGAATTCCTCAAAACTCTCCTAACATCCTTCATACCATTAAAATATTTTAGTTTTTCAATGTAACATAGTCAAAAAAGCAGTTGTAAATAAAAAGCCTTCAACAAATTGACGATAATACCCAATTAGTCCCATGAATCCTTAGACTTCTACAAAACTCTTTAAGGTTTTGCATTTTGCTATTGCTTTAATTTTGTTTGGATCCACCTCTATGCCCTTTCAAAAACTACATGTCCTAAAAATACCAGATGATCAATTTTGAACTCACACCTACTTAATTTAGCAAACAACTATTTTTTCTCTTAAAATTTGCAATATAATTCTCAAATGTTCTTCATGCTCCTTTTTGCTCCTTGAATACACCAACATGTCTTCAATGAACATAATTATAAATTTATCCAAGTAAGGTTGAAACACCTTGCTCATAAGAGTCATGAATGCAGTAGTTGGTGCATTAGTCAAACTAAATGGTATCACCAAAAATTCATAATGCCCATACCTAGTCTGAAATGCAATCTTTAGTATATCTAGGTTTGAAATTTTGGGCTGATAATAACATACTTTCAAGTCAATTTTAGAAAACACTTTTGCTCCCTACAACTGGTCAAACATATCATCTATTCTTGGCAAAAGGATATTTGTTCTTCATAGTAAGCTGATTCAACTACCTATAATCAATACACAACTTCATTCTCTCATCTTTCTTTTTAACAAATAACATTGGAGCACCCCACGGTGACACACTAGGTCTAATGAATCCCTTTTCAAATGGTCTTGCAATTGAGTCATCAATTCTTTCAACTTAAATAAAGTTATCCTATAAGATGGAATGGATATTGGTGTTATTCCTAGAACTAACTCAATTATGAATTTTATCTCCTTGTGAGTTGGCAAGCTAGGTAAGTCAGCTAGAAATTCATTTAGAAAACACATTTATCACTGGAATATTCTCAAGTAATTCATCTGTGGATCTTGTATCCACCATATGTGCTAGATAAGATTCATAACCATCTTTAATCATTTAAAAAGCCTTTATAGCAGAAACTAGACATGCATGTACAATTTATATTTCCCTTTGAAATGCAACCTTTGTCTAATTTGAAGATTCCAAAATAACTTCCTTAGTAAAAATATTCACTATTACATGATATTTGGTCAACCAATCCATACCCAGTATTACATGAAATTCACAAAGTGGCAATAATACAAAATCAACATTCAACTCAGTGTTATTAATGCGAATTACACAATTACATCATACCTTATCCATAATCATAACATCTCTTAATAGGTTAATAGCACATGGGTTAAAACCTAAAGGTCGATGCTTACTACACAATTAGGATGCCATATTCAATCAAATGAACGAATTTATGGAGTTAGGATCAATTAATACATCAATTTCTAAATCATGGAGAAAAATTTTACCAGTGATAACTTCTAAAGCAATGATGGGTTTTTGCCTAGTCATGAAAAATACTTTCGCCTTTATCTAGGGTTTAAAACTTTGACCTTCTGATATACTCATACCTTGACCAACTATAGTTGTTGTACCTTTGGCTATTCCCCTACCAAAAGATGCTCTAGCTATGCTTACTTTTGGAATTTCAATTGTATATTCTGATGCAGCTCTGCCTCTACTTTCATCTAACATTCTAAAAATTTTAGGACTTTCTCTTAGCATATGATTAAAAGACCTATAAAAGTAGCATGCACCAATTAGTTGCCTACATTCTTCTATGTGCTGCCTCTTACAATGTACACATAAGGGTCATTTTTGTATAGCTTGGCCTTGATCTCTGCCCACATAAGATGGAACTCTTAACCCCTACCACTACAACTAGAGTGACCACCCTTGGCACTAGACTATGATGGCATATAATCTCCACATTTACTTTTTTTTTTTCCTACTAAAATCTCTCATAAACTCAATAAGCCCCTTTTTGTTTATTGTTCTATCCCTTCTTTTTATAATCTTCCACCCTGATTGCAACAACTTTTAACTTCGTGTAACTCTTGAGATTTATAGTTGTGATCTTGCTCCTAATCTCATACCTCAATCCCCTTTTCAAACTTTTAACATTTGTCTTTACCTTATAATGAGATAATTGATTATTGATTAAATGTTACCTTATACTCAACTACAGTCATCTTCCCTTATTTTAGATTAAAAAATTATCTTCTTTTATCATCTTTATATACTCCTTGCATGTAATTATTATAGAATTCATGAAGAAAATCATCCCATGTAAGCATTGGATCACTCCCTAGAATGGTTTCCCACCAATCATACGCATCTCCCTATAATAATGACATTGTATAATCAAAATTTTCTTTTGGTATGCATTATCAAATTTAAAATTCCTCATGTTCTTTTCAATTATGTCTCTACCACTACTGAATATGTGGTACCACTGAAGTCAACTGTACCCTATTTTCTCAATTTATCATACCTTCTTTCTCTTTGATTTTTTAGACCCTACATTGTTTGTTCACAAGTTCTATACAGTGGTTGCCTATGAGGTATTTGTTGTGTATGAAAATGTGTAGGAGATCTAACTCTATCAGTAGGTTGATCTCTTAATGGTTGGTATGATGCTTTTATGGAATGCAGATCAACTGACTCCTCTCTTCTTTGTGAGTTATGGGTATTACCAAGACTACTTTCTGCTAATGCCCTCTAAATATATAAGACTATGTTATATGGTAACCTTTAAACATATAAGACTATGTTATATGATAATGAGTAATAGTGTAAAAGTCATGTCATGTTCATATGCATGTTCCCATAGAACCTATCTTTGCTTTGGTACCAAAAAACTTTAACACCCATTTCCATTTATTAAGCATGACAATATTCATACTAAGTATTTATATATATATATAAAGGTTAACATATTATTCATACACAACCAAAAAGTTTAGTCAATTTTCCTTATTTAATCCACATGTGTTAAGTACACTTATTTAATGTTGATGACCACAAACTAATTTCTATCTAGGTATATATACATCAAACAAGGAGAGAGAGAGAGAGAGAGAGAGTTGGAATTCAACTGACAACTTATACTTCAATTGTATATATGCAAAACTTTATACTCCAAATTGCTACACTTTATGCTTTACTGTCTGAAAAAAATAATTGCAGTTTGATGAGTCATGACTTAATGAATAAAAATAATAATCATATTATAATCGAACAACCAATAATCAAATATCATTAGGACATATTACAAGTATAAGAATTCACTATGCAAGTGCAAATGAAATAGATTGATTGATTTTGTCATGACCTTGCAAGGCAAACGCTGCTCCCAAAAATCTTATGATTGAAGTGACATTTGATTTTGTTAGTGAGCATATAATATGTGATTCATTTAATCAATAACATGTGCCAAAATAGGTCATATTGATCCCTTTTCCAAGTGATTTACAAGTGTTTGATAAGCCAATCACAATATCCTTTTACTTTCATATGCAAATGTTCATTCACAATGGTATAACAAGCAATCATTAAGATCATATAATTCTCATAGGACTTGTATTTACCTGTAAAATTTTACAATTCAATTATACATACACATAAATAATAAAATATTATTAAGATATATTACAAGTATAAGAATTAACTATGCAAGTGCAAATGAAATAGATTGATTGATTTTCTCATGATCTTACAAGGCAAACACTACTCCTAGGAATTCAGAAGGTTCAATTGACATTTGATTTTGCTAGCCAATATATAACATGTAATTCATTTGATCAATAACATGTTCCATAATAGGACATATTGATCCCTTTGCCAAGTGATTTTCAAGTGTTTGACAAGCCACTCAAACATCCTTTTAGTTTCATATGTAAGTGTTCATTTCTAATGGTATAGCAAGAAATTATTAAGAACATATAATTATCACTAGACTTATATTCATGTGTAAAATTCAATCACATATATACATAATAGAATATAATCATATCTTACGATCATCACATATATACATTAAAATCCAATTATGGCTTTTACTCACCTTTGATGCAACTAACCTTTATGGTAAGTTTGAACCTCTCTCTTGAGCTTCCTCAATGGGTTAAGATCCTAACATTTGATACATATATGATTGTAAATATGTGAAAATGAATTTCCATGCTTAATATGCGACTATGGTCTTGGTTTGTGCAATTAGATCTAGTATTTATACATATTATTCTTGTGTGGCAGGCTAACCTTACTATATTCTCACTTTAAGAACTCTTGTTATATTTATCTAACTAAATTAATTCATTTTTATACTTAAACTAGACACATGATGATACAAAATAGCCAAAACTTAGGTTAATATAAGGCCTACAAAAAATACGATGAATTTTTTAATTTTGCCTTATTTCAATGTGACCATGGTTTGATAAGGTCTTACAATCTTAGCCATATCTCAAATTGTATATATCTAATTACAAAAATGATTTACTATAAGTTATAAACACATAAATTAATATTTTTCATCTTTTACACTTTATATAATTCAGTTTATAAAGTCATCAAAATAAATGATCAATCTCAGGGTAAGCAAGTTTAAACATGTTGATAATCATTCAAAATTAAGAAGCAATATATCCTCACCTATAATATATTTGGCAAAACTATTTTACAAGGATATATATGAGAAATAAATCTAAAACTTTGATGTTTTACACATTACTTAATTCCCTACTTAATTCCCATTCTATGGCCATCAGATTTGATGTAAACAGAATCAATAGATTGAGTAGGTTTCAGCAGGTTTAGGGTCCATCATAATCAAAGAGCAATATCTCTTTCCACACAATAAATTAAGCAAAAATTTTTTATTTGTATTTATAAAGGATATAACTCTACAACTTTTGTGTTTTTCACTTTGTCTAAATCAATACATAAGATCCTTAAAATATATGAACAAAGCTAGACAGAGGAGGTTTTAGTAGATTATAACCCAGTCCTAATCAAGGAGTAATAGATTTTCACAAACACCATATTAAGTAAACATGTTTTACACGAATTTATGCGAGGCATAAATCTACAACTTTCATGTTTTACACTTTTCCTAATTCTTCTTCTATGTATATGAATTTATAGGTGCAACAATTTGCTCCAAAAGTAACACAATTCAGCTTTTATTTCTCAAGCTTTTTACAACCTTCCTATATAAACTCTAGCTATAATTACTTCATAATTCTTACTAGTTATGCATCTTTAACATGTTATAAGGGAGGAATTTCATATGGGAAGAAAATAAAATCACTTACATCTTTTGTTAAAACCAGAAAAGCTTAGGGTTTCTTCCTAGCTAGCTTACTCCTTCTTTTTCTTCTCTTTTCTTTCTTTCTTTCTTTCTTATCTCTCTCTTTCTTCTGTTGGTGCTCACATTTTTACTCTCATATGTGCTCCAAAAGTAAGAGAAATTCAATTTGTATACTTACCCTAATAGGACAAAATCAAAATGGCTTACCATAATTGGTTAAAGGTTCAATTTCCTTCTTCATCACTCCTTATCAGCTGCATCCCTTTACTAATTTCCATATGCTCTTATACTTTTGATAAACTCTAAAATACCATTATTTAAGATATTATAATATGTACACAAAATATGATAATTTTCCATGCAACTATCAAACATCACATTTATGTTCAAGTGCCACAAATGCAATAGTGTAACTGTTATTGTCATGCTTCTCAAATGTATATATCCAAGTGATCACTTATGTAATGTAATGTTCATGTGGGATTACAAGTCATTTATCCAATAGGTGTGTTCATGTGAGAATACTAATGAATATGGATAGAGATGTTATGTACTTAACAAATTTCAAACAAGTGTCATGGTTTTATTTGATTTCCAATAGCTCTCTAACAAGTATTGAAGTTTATGATAGCTTTCTAGCAGTTGTCCTAGTTGTGTTTTAACTTT
>CATIWR010119136.1:0-19276 GCA_949677035.1 Omphalea diandra | reverse complement strand
TGAAAGTTTGGTAAACCATTTGATTGAGAGGACCAGAGACCCTTGCAAGAACTGCTTGAAAGATGCTGGCTTGTCCACTAAAGATGTTGATGAAGTTCTTCTTGTTGGAGGGATGACCCGTGTTCCCAAGGTTCAAGAGATTGTATCTGAGATCTTTGGGAAAAGCCCAAGCAAAGGAGTGAATCCTGATGAGGCAGTTGCTTTAGGAGCTGCTATCCAGGGTGGCATTCTTCGTGGAGATGTCAAGGAGTTGCTCCTTCTGGATGTCACTCCTCTGTCACTTGGTATTGAGACCCTTGGTGGCATATTCACAAGGTTGATCAACAGAAACACAACAATTCCTACTAAGAAGAGTCAGGTGAGGGTTTGGTGCTAAATTTTTTGTTAATAAACAGTTGGAAAATGGTTGATAGTGCAGGTGACACAATCGTGTCTATTAGATACATGTAAAAGTGCAGTTTTTCATTCTCTCTTATTTTTTATTCTGCATGGAAGGGAATGATCTCATTTTCGTCAGACATTTGATGTCTAAAGTACAATGATGATAATTTATAAGTAGTATTTGTTAGACTTGGTTTTTGATGACTGGTGCTGCTTTGAGCTCAGGTGTTCTCTACAGCAGCTGACAATCAGACCCAGGTGGGTATTAAGGTGCTCCAAGGTGAACGTGAAATGGCATCTGATAACAAGCTTTTGGGAGAGTTTGAGCTAGTAGGTATCCCACCAGCTCCAAGGGGCATGCCTCAGATCGAGGTGACATTTGACATTGATGCCAATGGTATTGTAACTGTTTCTGCCAAGGACAAGTCCACTGGAAAAGAACAACAGATCACCATCCGCTCATCTGGCGGTCTCTCAGAAGATGAGATTGAGAAGATGGTTAAGGAGGCTGAGCAATTTTCTCAGAAAGATCAGGAGAGAAAGGCATTGATTGATATTAAAAATAGTGCAGATACATCTATCTATAGCATTGAAAAGAGCTTGAGTGAGTACAAGGACAAGATTCCTGCTGAAGTTGCCAAGGAGATTGAGGATTCAGTTGCAAACTTGAGGATGGCAATGGCAGGAGAAAATATTGATGAGATCAAATCCAAGCTCGATGCTGCAAATAAAGCTGTATCAAAGATTGGAGAGCACATGTCCAAGGGCAGTGGTGGTGGTGCATCTGGAGGTTCCCAGGGAGGCGACCAGGCTCCCGAGGCAGAGTATGAGGAGGTGAAGAAGTGAGTCTTTAGCCGATTCATAGTCTTTTGAATGGTGTTGAACCAACCAACAACATCTAAAGATGGATCTTCGAAATTTTATTCTCTCTTTAGGATATATGGTTTCTAGCGGTTTTGTATCTAAACGGCGGAGGTTAAATGTATTAGAAGTCCTTTTTTCTTCATTTGAGAACTGCATGTGGAGGGTTGGTTAACCCCATTTTAGTATATCATTAATAACCAAATTTTTCTCAACTGATTGTTCCTTTAGCGTTAATGATTCTATTAGTTTTCAGTCAAGCAAAAATCAAACTTCACCTGGATAGATGGTGTATGTTTCAAGATCTACGATGTTATTAGAACTTTATGCGTTATTGTCACCCTTATGTTTGGTTGGCCGCCACTTGTGTGTGACGCTGTAGCTGTCAAATCTGTCTCGTGGGAAGGCTATAGTAGCTGATTCCATGGCTGGATGATCTTCGTAAGGTAAATTTGACTGTGATTTAGAAGATTTTGATACTAAAGTCTAAAATCATTAAGAAAATTAAAATTCTAATTAGGTGTAAATGAATTTTAACATTGTTTACAATATATATGTCATTATTCGCAAGTTGCAAATTAATCTGAAAATATTTTGACTGTATATGTAAAATAAGATGAATTATTATAAAGAATTTAAAATAAAATCATTGGCATATACATTATATCTATACAATCGAAGGTATATTTTATTTATTAGATATATTGTTTTTTTGAAAAAAATAAATCATAATCCAACCAGCAATTTCAGTTTCGAATTGATGAACGGTTGAACCCTAACTGAAGCTCCAATTCAGACTTTGATTGCAGTTTTCGATAACTGATTTGGTCCCAATTTGATAAGTCCACATTTCACACATTCTCATTTCTCCAAAAAAAGTTGGATAAACACTGCAATTAATTATCGAAAGAGGAATAGATCTTAGGGATGGTCACGGCCCATGGATTAGGTATGAGATGGATATTGAATATCAGTACCTGACCCACTAAATTCAGAATTGCTCAACTTAAATATCCTTGGAGAGAAGGATAATCTGCAGAGAAGGGCAACATTGGAACTTAGTAGAGTACCAGTTGTATAAATATGAAGTTTAACACCATGTGCGTAGATGGACTGGAAAGAAATGTTTTAATTGATAAAAAACTGTTCTGGTTCAATTAGGTTTTGTGCAAGAGCTCTGAAAGTGATGAAAAAGATATTAATAAGAGCAATACAATAAAATGTTAATTACCATTATTTTATTTGAGAATTTTTAAAAAATAATATAGACTTAAAAGAAGTACTAACTTGATTTTAGAGTTTTAAAAATATAAAAAGAGTTAATTAAAAAAATATTAAATTGATAATTATATATGGGATATAAAATATTGTATTAGGTACTATCAAGATTATATTTGTTTTATAATACATTTTATTTTAACACTTTTTTCATGCTATTATCTACTTCCAAATTAGAGGGTTAAAGAAAAATAGAATTTGGAAGTTAAAGGATGTAAAAAATTAATATTCATTAACTTTCTCTTTCTATTAAAATTATGATATGAAACGAAATTAATTATTCATATATTTATTTTTTTTATTTTTTAACCTCATCAGTCCACTTTTATTGAGATCATTTCATTTTTAAACCTTTATTAATTCACACTCATACGTGTTGTTAGAGTCTCGAAATAGAATAGGTTAACAAAAAAAATTACAAAGTTTAATTATATTAAAAAAATTAACTACAAAAATATCAAAACTACTTTCCCTCTTTATCATTCTCTCGTTTCTCTATCACTCTTTCTCTCTTCTTCATTATGTCATGACAGAAATTCAAAATATCTTGAGAACTTTATCAAATTGGAACATCACATCCATCGAATGAGAGCATTCCAGAGATTGAGATGCTTTCCCATTTGATTTCTGAGTGGAGAAGAGATTTTTACTCTCATAAATTCCGTCCAGTCGCAATATGAAAAATAAAATTATCTTAAATTGCCAACACCATATATTATTATTATTATTGCTATTTTTATGTTTGACAAAAGGGTTTGGGTTTCCCAACCAACTACACATAGAACGCAAATTTTCTTGTACTAAGCTATAGAACTACAAGTTCCAGCCTCAATTAACACCATCCGTATCTTAACAAACCCTAGAAGAATTTCTCAAAAAACGCCTTGATTCCTGGAGAAAATCTTGATGGTCACAAGAAAGAAGAGCAACCATCTCGCAGTAGAGATCATGCATGCTTATGTGCCCTTTCTTGTACAAGTTCCAGCCACGGATGAAATCTTTCAAGGTATAATACGATCCATCATTGTTATTATTATGGCTCTCTAGACATTCTTTTACCTTTTTCATGAAACTGACTTCTTCTTCTTGAGACAACATACCCTTATTTTCTTGAACACCCATCTTCTCTTTGTATAATTGCTTTATGATTGATTCTCCTGGATATGGACATAGATATGGACTGTGGATGGAGCTGCCTTATATATAACAAAGGATAGAGACGAATATTTGTATGAGGTTAGGTTTACTTCTACGATAAAATTAAGGAATTAGTTTTCTTTATTTAATTGGATAGACAGGCATTAATAATTTTGTATGATTCTATCATACTCCTCGAAGGTAATGGGATTATGTATTTTATTTATAAAATTATTGGCCTAATTTTTAATATATCCAAAGTCAATTTGGTTCTCTCTTTTTGATCCAAATCATGGAAAGTGACATAGCCGAACATAACAAGATTTTATATTATATTGATTGTGAGATAAAATAAAATAAAATTTAAATCATCAAATAAAGATCCATACCACGCCCGAATTAACTAGTAGCGTGATTAGAGGTGGCCACAAAGTGTTTAAATAAAAAAAAAACAAATTGATTGAACTAAATCAATTAGGTTTAAATACATATTTGATTTAATTTAATTTATTTTGATCGATTTTTAATAAAATATAATTAAATTTATACTAAATCAAATAAAAATAGTTCAAATCTATTTGAAATTTATTATTTGTATTAAAAAATACTATTTATATAATAAAATATTTAAAAATATATTATCAAAATTTTTCTTTATATTAAAAATATTTTAAAAAATTTCTGTTCAATTTGAACTGAACTATATTCAAACCATATCAAATTAACTTGGTCCATTTTATATATTTATTCAGTTTGATTCAATTTTTATTTTTTAAAATTCAAATTTTCTGATTTTATTTATTTGGTCTATTTAGTTAATTTTTTTTTTTTTTATGTATACAAAAACTTCACATCTCACTTGCACTTGATTCGCCTTGCGGATCTGCCTTGCTAGAGCGCTTAGTGTTTCATTTGCCAGAGATTTTCTTTATTTTTAAATTTATAAAAAAAATATAAGCTATGTATTTAATTAATATAATTATTGCAGTTTAGATTATAATTTAATAGCTAATAAATTATTTAATAGATCTCATTAAAAAGATATTGTTTTAATACTTTATATCAATATATTTGATTTTTATAAGGAAAAAATATATATTATTGAATTTTTACATTAATTTAATATAATATTTATTTTACATAAAAATCAAATAAAAAATTTATTTTAACATTATTTTTAAATAATAATAAATTATTTATTTAAATTTTATTATCATTATTTCTGACTGATATATTATTTAACTTTTTAGTGAGACTATTTTTATATTTATTATTAATGTTTAATGAATATATTATTAAAAAATATTTAAATTTTTTAAAAATATTTAATGAATTATTATTTATTTTAAAAATTTTAATATGAAATATATTTATTTATTTATTATTTTAATTTTAATTTTATAATAATAATTATATATATAAATAAGTATCAGTAATTATAATTTTACCAAATATTTAAGTCTTAGTTGTTTTGAAATAAGTTAGTTAAGAAATTTAACTTTCTAAAAAATAGTAAATTTTTTCGTGGTTGGTTATAAGAAAGTGCAAAATCAAAACACTTACACTTCACTTTAATTAGTAAACTCTCTCAATTTAATAAATATAACTTTTTTTGCAAAAATTGGGAAATATTTTCTAAATTATTTTATAATTATTTTTTAAATAAATTTATTTAATGAAACAAAACTATTTATGTTAACATATTAGTAATAAAATAATAATTTATGATTTATATCTCTAGAAATTAATGAGTGAATTAAATATGATTATCATACATTAATCAAGAAAGAATATGTAAATTAAATATTATAGAGTTCAACCTAAAAAATAAATTTTTAAAAAATATTATATTTCTAAAAATTACCTTCACGAAAATGAATAACTTCATAAAAAACAAAATATGAATATCTATTTATTTTCAACTATCAATTATCAATTATCAATTGACTATAAGTAGCAACAATCAACTAAATAAAATTGACATTTAGTCTTATTACATTTGCTGTTGAATATAATAACAACCCACAGCTAATTTTATATCTTATGGTTATAATCTTTATTAACAAAAACCATTAATTTTTTTGTCACATCTTTGGTATACTTCTCGTTATTGGTTCCAATCACTTTTTTTTTTTTTCAGAAAAAAGTCTAATATTTTTTAAAAAATATGTGGAATAATCTTTTTAATAATTTACATCCAATAAGTAATTAACTCTTCTCATAATCTATATCTATATCAATTTCAATCAATCAAAATCAAAATCAAAATCAATATCAATATCAACATCAATATAAATATAATAAAAGTAAATTGAAATTTAGATAGTGAAATTAATAGTAAAATATGAGGTTAATTTGTTATTTTTTTTGTACTCAATGATAAAAGATTGGGACAATTTAGTAATTTTACTTAAATTTAAAGATTTATTTATTTTCATTTATTTAAGAGGTATTTGAGTTATTATCCAAAATGACATTTTTTTTTTGCAATCCACAATTTTTTTTTTACTTTTTTTTTTTGTAGACTCCACATATTATTTTTTAAAATTTTATTCAAAATTGAAAGTAAAATTTAGACCCCTTAATTATTTTTCTTTTAAATTTAAGAATTCATTTAACTTCCTAAATTTAAGAGAATCCTCATCATTTTGTAATTCGTAATTGAAATCTATGGTGAATTTTAGATATACTTTTAGTGTTAAAATAAGATTAGTTTTATAATTTTATTCGTATTTAAAGGTATAATTATTTTCTATTATTTAAGGGAATTTATTTCATATATTTGTTTACATTTTCTAGTAAAATTTATGGTCAGTTACTAACTTAATTAATATTTCAGGATTTATTTACTTGGAGCACACCTCATTGATAAAAGTCAAGTGAGATCAATAGTATTATTTATTTCTTTATTTTGATGAAATGGAAATTGTACAAAGAAGAAAGTTTTTATTTGCATAAGAATAATATTTCTATAGTTCTATAAGATAACAATTTTAGGGTTAAACTCATATGTTTTTTTAATACTTTATGTTGTGTGAAATAACTGAGTAAAATGTAATTTATGTTCAGAGAAATTCATATCTATTAATTGATAAATTATATAATGTGAATAATCTATGAATATAAATTGACTCTTGAGTATAAGATTAATGCATAGAGTGAATATATGATCAATTTAGTAACTATTAAGCAAATAATTTATATATATAAAAAAATATTCATAGCATTGCACGCATGATTATAAGATCAACATTTTTTTGCTATTAGGATTTTTTTAGATGAACTGATTGGAAAAGAAATTAGAATGATTCTTAAATTATATATAGAATTTTTTTTCTTTAATTTCAAACTAAATGCTAAAAAATTCTAATATTTTTTATATATAATTTATTATAACATCAAACTTCCTCAAACAATACAAACTTTAAATAATTAAATTAAAAAACCAATTTTAAATCTAATTTAAAAAGTTAATTTGAAGGTTAACAAACTAAAATTTAAAATTTGATTACTCTTCTTTGCACCGATATTTATTTATGGATATTTATAATAGTATATATTCGAACCAAAAACTTTAATCATAATGATATATTTTTTTTCTTGATTCTATTTAAATTTAAGTGTGTGTTGTAGAATTTTATTTTGTTATAATTTTTGGAGTACTTTATTTTTGTTTATTGATTTCATTCAATTTATTATTGTAACTCAACAGTAAAAAAACATATATAGATGAAAAAAATTTAATTTATATTGGATTTTTATATTTAATTAATAAGATAATTATATTCGTATTAAATAAGAGTACGAGTCTTTAAATTTGAAAAAAAGTATAATAGTAATTTGTTAGAAAATTATGAATAGTAATTTTATGTGTAGTTATATTATTGGATGAATATATAAATTAAAATATATGTCCACTATAAGTAATTTTTATTAAAAGATGCAAACAAATAAAAAGAAAAGAAAAATAAAAAGAAAAAACAAAATGGGCCGATTTATGGGTTTTACATTGATGGGCTTTTAAGTTCTATGTTGTCACCTCCTCCTTCCTCTTCTTCATCATGCAGTGTCCACCTTGTCATTCAGTAGGGTATTCTCAATTGCCAATTCCGAAAACCTAATTTTATTTAGTCTCTCCGCAGGTATGTTATATTATATTCCCTTTCTGATTGTTCCTCCATAGCTTTTAGCTTTTAATATTTTTATGCTTCAATTAAAAGCTCGTTATATTGTTCACTACCATGGGTTATATTTAAACTCTCTTGCTTTGATTGTTCTTCTTTGAAATTATTATATTGCAATTTGATTGTTTGTTCTTAGTTTTTGGTATTGTTGTTGTAGTTCCAACCAAAAAAGAAAACGTGGGTTCTGTTTATTTATTGGCTTAAATGGGAAGCAAGAAAAGAAGCTCTAATTTTGTAGAGGAAGTTGATAACTTGGTAGATACAAGCACTGATAATGTAGTTTTATCCAATCCTAGTAAGAAGAAATTGAAAAAGGGTAAGGAAAAGGATGGTGGTGATGCTGTTCCGGCTGGTGCTGGTCCCTCGGATAGTATGGCTACTGTGAAAGATATGGAAAGGCAGAAGCTAAGGAGGGTGGCAGACAAAGAAAGGAACCGTCTTGCTTTAGAAAATAATGAATTGAAACCTAACCAAATGAATGAGGTAGATCAGAAAGTTAATGAGATGATGGCTTCGTCTGGTACAGGATTGCCTGAGTTCCATATTGGGGTATTCAGGGACTTGGTATGTGCAGATGTTTCTGTGAGAGAGGCTGCAGTGGGCAGATTGGTAATGGAGTTACAAGAGGTTCAGAAGGCGTATGAGATGGTTGAGAGTATGGAGGTGATTGAAGATGGATTGAAACTGGAAGCTGAAAAAGAAGATGGATTGAATAATTGTGCACCTTCTTTGAGATATGCTGTGCGTAGGCTTATTCGTGGTGCTTCATCATCAAGGGAGGTATGGTTCGGTTGGATACAGAGTCTCTATTTATTTTTTTGCCATCAAAGCTATATGTGTATTGTGTTATTTAAATTAGGCTTAAAATTTTCCAATATATGTTTTATGACAGTTGAATAGGCTGCTTGATTTTTGAATTAAATGAATCTTTATCTCTCAAATTTATTTATTCATTTAGGGTGGTTGGGGTGTGGGAGGGGATGAAATGCTTATTGGAGTTCAAAGAAGTTCATGCCTCTTGGTTATTGGACCTTAGATGAAATTGTAGCATCATAACATGCTATATATTTTATAAACATTGATCTTATGTAAATGAGATGCATATTCTCTGATTGTGTCTAACTTTAATTATTATCATATGATAAGTGTTTAAAGGAGCATTAAGATCTATCATATGCAATGCCTTTTCTTTTTATGGGAGAGGTTATTTGTTCGTTAACTACCTTAGTTATATTATATGCACTGCCAACTTACGTGGAGTCATATCTTGCACTATGTGAGATGAGTGATTTAATCTGCATTTTACCTTTTAACGACTATAAACTTAAATAGACTACTTATAAAATGTTGTTGTTGGCTGATTTTTGTATAATGAATACTATGGCTTTCTTTTTCCAGTGTGCAAGACAAGGGTTTGCATTAGGTTTGACAGTGTTAGTGGCTACAATTCCTAGCATTAAAGTGGACTCATTACTGAAACTAATAGGTGATTTATTAGAAGTTTCTTCGTCAATGAAGGGTCAGGTGAGCAAGACTCGTTTCTCCTCTGATTACTATCTGCTCCACAAAAAATTTCTGAAGCCACTTCCCTGTGACACTGCAGGAAGTAAAGGATTGTCTTTTAGGTCAGTTGTTTGCCTATGGTGCTCTTGCTCTTTCAGGAAGACTGACTCAAGAGTGGATTACCAATCCAGAGACACCATTCATCAAGAACTTTGTCAATGCTGTGATCTCTCTTGCAACAAAGAAACGATATTTGCAGGAGCCTGCTGTTGCAGTTATTTTAGATTTGGTTGAAAAGGTATCTAATTGTGATAAACAAAGAAAACTGATTGTACATTAATGCACAACTGTTTTGCATCATGGTGATATGTATAACTGATTTGTCCTTTGTGATGTGAATCTGATCTCTGCTCCTGAACTAATGTTTTTTAGAATTTTTTTTCAAACTAAACAAGCATGGTGCCTTGTCTCATTGGCTTTCTTATTGAAGTTATTCAGTTTTCGATGTGGCCCTTAAGCCTTTATTGCCTTTGACATTTGGTGGTTCTCTTGTTCTGTATCCATTAATTGCTTCATTAGTTCTTGATGCTCCTGTGATTGCAGTTGCCAATTGAGGTTTTGTTGAATCACGTACTTGAGACTCCTGGTCTTCGTGAGTGGTTTGAAGGAGCTAAAGATGTTGGAAATCCTGATGCTCTGCTTTTAGCCTTGAAAATTCGGGAAAAAATTTCTGTTGATAGCATGGCATTTGGAAATATTTTGCCTCATCCATTTACCCCTAGCAGGCTTTTTTCCTCTGGCCAACTGTCCTTACTTGTTAACTGCTTGAAGGTGATCATCAAACATATCTCTGTGCAATTAAAGTATTATATTGGATGAATTATGAAACTTATTATAAATATTCTGGAACATGTCAGGAATCAACGTTCTGTCAACCTCGAGTTCATAGCGTGTGGCCTGTCCTAGTAACTATTCTTTTACCAGACGCTGTTTTGCAAGCTGAAGATTTGGTGTCAGCTTCTAATTCTCTGAAGAAACATAAAAAAAGTCGCAAGTCTAGTGCTTCTGAAGAAGAAACAGCAAAAAATATTCAGAGTTTTTGCGAGGTTATCATTGAGGGATCACTTCTTCCGTCTTCTTACGATCGTAAGCATTTGGCATTTGATATTGTTCTTCTACTCCTCCCAAGGCTACCTGCGTCTTTTATCCCAGTTTTACTAAATTACAAACTCATTCAGTGCCTGATGGATATACTTTCAACAAAAGACTCCTGGCTGTATAAAGTTGGACAACATTTTCTCAAAGAATTGTCGGATTGGGTTGGAAATGATGATGTCAGAAGGGTTGCTGTCATAGTGGCTTTACAAAAACATAGCAATGGAAAATTTGATAACATCACAAGAACAAAAACAGTAAAATTTTTTATGGCAGAGTTCAAAACAGAAGCGGGTTCCATGTTGTTTATTCAGAACTTAATTAACATGTTTGTGAATGAAAGTCACACTTCAGAAGAACCTTCAGATCAGAGCCAGACAACCGATGAAAACTCAGAGATAGGCTCAACAGAGGATAAGGACATAGGTAGTGGAATGGCAAATTCTGATTTTCTGAAAATTTGGGTTGTGGAGTCTCTCCCTGGTATATTGAAATATTTGAAGCTGGACTCTGAAGCAAAGTTTCGGGTGCAGAAGGAAATTTTGAAGTTTCTAGCTGTACAAGGTCTGTTCTCTGCATCTCTTGGCTCTGAAGTTACATCTTTTGAATTACAGGAGAAATTCAGGTGGCCCAAAGCAGCTGCATCAAGTGCCATTTGCAGGATGTGTATTGAGCAGATCCAACTTTTGCTGGCAAGCGCTCAAAAGATAGAAGTATCACGTTCTCTGGCAAAGGGCCTTGAGCCCAATGATCTTGGGTCTTACTTCATGCGGTTCCTCAGCACATTACGCAACATTCCTTCAGTTTCTCTGTTTCGGCCTTTGAATGATGAGGATGAAAAGGCATTTAAAAAATTGCAAGAAATGGAAAATAAGGTTTCCAGAGAGGTAAAACTTATTATGAGCAATGTATACTTTTGAATATAGCAATTAGTTCTGGTTTTAAGGATGAGATGCATGTTAAATCTGAATGCTCATTTCTGTCTATGATATATGTATTGAAGTGACTTAAGTTCAGCGATCGGCTAAAATGAATTTTGCCTGAATATTTTTTCTTTTTTGGAATGTTTTAAACCAGTTTCTGCGATATTTTTACCTAATTCTAACTTGCATGTTTATCGGTGCTTGAACTAGTTTGTTTGTACTTTTCTGTTACAATCAAGCCAGTTTTTTTCTCCCCTCAAATTTCTTGTTGACTTTTTGTATTGCTGAATCCCAGGAAAGAAATTATAGACTTAGTGCAGATGCAAATAGATTTCATGCGCTGAGGTACTTAATGATCCAGTTGCTGCTCCAAGTGCTCCTTCGACCAGGAGAATTCTCGGAAGCCGTGTCTGAACTTATTATATGTTGTAAGAAAGCATTCCCAGGTGCTGGTCTTCTCGACTCTTCGGAAGAAGATGAATTGGATGGTGATGAAAATTCCGATTTAATGGATGTACTTTTGGATACATTGCTTTCACTGTTGCCTCAGTCATCAGCTCCTATGCGAGCATCTATTGAACAGGTTGGTAATGGTTAGTTTTGTTTCTGGATTTATATGTTATTCAAATAGTTGTTTCTATGGGTCCTGACGTTAAGTTGGCTTTACAGTTTGTGTGCTTTTGTAGTTTTGCACTGTTCTGTTCTACAATGAATGATGTGTATTATTTCTGGTTCTCTATTCAGTTTGAATTCTTGATTTATTATAAACTTTTGGAGATTTTCATACGTTTTTTTCTTAGATATAATGCTTCAACAAAATTCAGCATCTTAACTTATAGAGACAATTACTTGGACGAGTATGTGTTTCTTTTTGGCAGGGATTGAATTCTTGATAGAGATTTGAGTTTTTTTCAATAGTATTTTGCAGGATATTTAGTTGCTATGGAAGCGGTTCTGAGAATTATTTGTGATCATCTTACGGTCTGACAGATGGGGCTTGATTTGTGTTTTTCAGGTTTTCAAGTATTTCTGCAATAATGTGACAAATGATGGGCTGCTTCGGATGTTGCGTGTCATCAAAAAAGATTTGAAGCCAGCTAGACATCGGGAAGCAGATAGTGAAGACGATGATGAAGATTTTCTTGATATTGAAGAAGATGATGAAATTGATGAAGCTGAGACTGGTGAAACAAGTGAAATTGAAGAGCAGACATATGATTCTGAGGCAGTAGCGGAAGCTGAGGAAGTTGTCAAAGAATCGGCTGAAGATTCTGATGATTCTGATGGAGGAATGGACGATGATGCAATGTTCCGGATGGACACTTATCTTGCACAAATTTTCAAGGAGAAAAAGAATCAAGCTGGGGGTGAAAGTGCTCAATCCCAGCTTGTCCTGTTCAAATTGCGTGTCCTTTCATTGCTGGAAATTTACCTACATGAAAATCCAGGCAAGTAATTCGCTGCTTTTTGTGAGATTCTTTATAATATGGAATTGGTTCACAGATTATTTCTAGAACATAAATTTTGAATGCAAAAAAGCATTTCAGGCTAAGTTCTAGTAGTCATTTAGAAATCAGTGACAATAGTTTAGGAATTGAATGCAGCATTATGATTCCTTTTTTTTTTTTTTTTGTTTTTTTATGTGTTGCTGGAACTTCCAGTCTAAGTTTTAAGATTTCTTTGCTTATACATTCTGTTGCGATCAAGGCTTCCATGCCCTCCCAAATTTTCACAAGGATAGAAATAAGAGACAGTGATGCGTCCTGATTTTTTTCTTTTTGGCCTTCATTTTACAGGTAAGCCTGAAGTCCTCACAGTTTGCTCAAACTTGGCTCATGTATTCATTAATCAACATACTACAGAAGTTGGTGAGCAGCTCGGTCAGCGCATATGGGGAATTCTGCAAAAAAAGATATTCAAAGCAAAGGAGTTTCCAAAGGGTGAAGCTGTGCAACTATCTACACTTGAATCTTTATTGGAAATGAACTTGAAGTTGGCATCCAAACCATTCAAAAGGAAGAAATCTGTAGTTCCATCAAAGAAGAAGCAGTCAGCTTCCTGGAAGCGCCACAAAATGATTGTTTCCCTTGCTCAGAATTCAACATTTTGGATTCTGAAAATCATTGATGCAAGAAATTTCTCCGAGCCTGAACTGCGAAGAGTTTTTGGCATTTTTAAAAGGGTGTTGGTGGGATATTTTGACAGTAAAAAATCTCAAATAAAATCTGAATTCTTAAAAGAAGTATTTCGAAGAAGGCCATGGATTGGACACCACCTCTTTGGCTTCCTTTTGGAGAAATGTGCCAGTACAAAGTCAGAGTTTCGCAGAGTTGATGCACTTGATCTAGTGTTTGAAATATTGAAGTCAATGGTTTCTTTTGGTGTTGATGAAAATAACTGCAATGCATCAAAGAAACTCTTGAAGAACCACCTGCAAAAGCTCAGTCATCTGGTAAAGGAATTGGCGATGAATATGCCAGAAAACAAGTCAAGGCGGGCTGAAGTGCGAAAGTTTTGCAGTAAGCTCTTCCAGATTGTGTCAGCTCATGACATTACAAAATCTTTTCTTAAAAATTTGGCAGCAGATACGCAAGCTGCTTGTGAAACTCAACTTGGTGAGCCATTTCTCAATTTGAAGAAAGCTATTGGCATCCATAGGGATTGATATTCCTTCTGCTAAAGTATAATATACTTGAGAAGCCTCTAAGCTGCCGGCTCTGTGCTTCAAGCATATGGCTGGATATTTTACTTGGAATGTTGTTACTGGAAATAGTTTGGAGTAGCACTGTCCCATTGGTAAAGTTATTTAAATCTTTTTCCAGCTACTGTGCTATGGTGGTTTGTTTTATCTATTAATTTCATCTAAAGTTTTGACGCAGGAAAGATTTCGTCATTAAATAGTTAAAGATTTATTTGGAACCTAGAAGTCATTAATTTTGAGCTGCTAGTCTGACAGGATAAAATCCCTTGCGGTTTTTTTTGTTGAACACAAACACGTATGATTTCTTTTCTTCTTTATTGGCCTTCTTTTCTGTTGAGCAATGGAAGCCCTAATCAATTTTGAATTTCATTTTTGTCTATGTGTGTTTGTCATCTTTCCTCTATCGGATTTAATGCATTGCAGGTGTATCTAAACCTGTAAAGGCAGCCGAGTGACAGAAGGATTCTGATGATAAGGCTATAAAAGGGATTAGATTTTGATTCCCAGTGGAACCTTAAGCAATGGAAAGAAAGGTAGAAATCTCAAGTTGAAGCTTAAATTAATGGAATTACAAGTGCTGATCACATCATCAGTAGTTTGTTTGATTAATAGGATTGTATGGTATACGTCAATTTGTGGGTTGAATCAGTTGGCTGAGTCTATGCAAAATGTAACCTTTCAACAGTTTCAAGCGGATGTTTATTTATTGTTTTAGTGTATTTTGTTAATTTAATTTTATATGATACCTAAAAACCTATGCGGCTGGCCTGCTTCTTGTGCATCTTATGTAATAAGCAAGAAATAGTATCATTTCCACTTGAAGATATTTATGTTAAGTGAGGGTTAAATGGGTCATTTCCTATCTGGGTTTTGCTAAGAAATATCTTGAGCATCTTGAAAGCAACCCACTAGCATCTCTCTGCCGGAAATGTCCATAAAGCTACCAATAGGTAATTAGTAGGAAGTTTCCCTTAAGTAAGATAACAGCCTTCATCGCCAAAGAATAATTTTGATAGCACCAAAGACTTGTATAATATGATTTAGATGGGTCAACCAACACCAGTAACATTGCTAAATTTTATCTAGGGGCCACCAGTAGCAGTTGGTGCAACCTTTGGTGCCACAGGACTCGGAAATGTTCAACCAATTTGTGACCAGTATTAAAGACATGAAACTTCGGATTCATTTTTGGGTAATTAATCTTCAGGTGTCACCGATTGATGTAATGGCGTCCAAACCCAATGAGTGCTATCACTTCGAAGAATCATCAACCTTGATAAAACTTTGACGAAGTATGATTTTGCTGCCTTCTTCACATTTATGAAGACTACCCTTGGACTTTTCATTTCATGATAGTGACAATCTACAAAGAATAATTCTTCATCCCTCAAAATCAAATACAAATTTAAAACAAAAAAAAAAAATTTCAGAAGTGAAGAACTAAAAATATTGCCACCAGGAGTACAAAAACAATCCATCATGTAGATTCGAAGCAAAGAACTTCCTGGCCTTCTAATCGGAGTTTGAGAATAAAAAGTCGGCAATGACCAAGCCACTTCTAGATATGGTCATATTGTTTGGAGTGTCGTACACATTTTCCGTATGATCTGAAAAGGCAAATAAGCCTCCACAAGGAAGCATAACGTGCTCATCTCATCCCACCAAAACTAAAGCCCCAATTTTCACATGCCACTTGCCTAAAATAGCATCATTTTGTGTCTTCCCTTGGTAAAAGTGTTCTTTAAATATTTCCTAATATCATTTGTCTCTTTGAAATCCAATTTCTCATCTAGAATATACTTCATAAAAAGTGGGTCCATCAAATATGAATGCAAACATGGGAAGTGGCTCCAGATCTGTTCCGCCAAGGGAAGAATGTGATGCTTCTCACTTTTTTAGGATCCCCCTTATGCGATGCACCGCTCAACATTTGGAGTAAAAGAGTTGATTCTTTTCCTCATTGGCACATTTGCATCAACCAATCAATACCCAAATGAGAAGAAATATAGAAGGCCGTGTAGCTAAAGAGCTTGTATTAAGGCATTGTAATGTGTACAAAGTAATTCATCTCTAATGTACCTCTCATCTAAATCCCTACTAAACATCTCCTAAACTTTTCACCTACATTTCCTAAACTCTAACCTACAATTTGATCGGTCTTTTTACACAAACGCCAAAATATTTTCAAAGTTGCAGCCTCCAGTCAATGAAACCCCATTTACTACCAATTCCCCATCAAATGTTCTTCCAAAGAGCAACCAAAAAACAACACAAATCGAGTACCCTTCCCCTGTACAAAACATGTTTTGCGAGCCTCATCAGGTTGTTTTCCAAATCAAGATTTTATCTTTTCTTTTTCCCCAAAGCAACAACAAAATGCAGTCTCTTCAATTTCGATGTTAATGAAACCTTGAGACCCTAATCTGCAACGCTTCAAAGCAATTTTAATTTCTTCTCTTCCAAAGTCGCGTCCTATGAATGTGCATCCTCAGAATCACTTCCAGATGAGCTTCCTGAATCAGAATCTGCAAAATTTTGTTCACTCACATTGACTAAGACACAAAGATTGGAATGAATTGAAATGGAGTTTATAAGTATACCGCTTGATGAGGAAGAGTCACTACTAGAGCTACTCGAGCCGCTAGAACTGCTGCTGGCATGGCCATTGTCCTTCTCAATCTCCACAGGTGGGAAACTACTCATGGGCATCTCGTCACCAATGTCTACATCCTCATCACCAGCATCCCCCTTCTTTGGCTTCTTTGCTTCAGTTACAACATCCATCCTCTCATTCCCAATTGCCTCCTACATTGACCATAATATTAAAACAAAATACACCAATCAACATAATGCCTGACAAATTACAAAAAAGCAATACCTTATTGCCACCTTCACTAACACAAGTAGCCGAATTGTTGATACCCATCAATGCTTGACGCTTAATCTTGCTAGCCATCTTCTTATAATTGGTAACAAACCGATCAAGCTCCCATAAAGTCTCAGTATCAACCGCTTCAATATCCAGCTCAATCTCATCCCCTTCCTGCCTCAAATGCCCATTCCTCTTCCGAATTATCTGCACCACCTGCTCCATTTTCTCTTGCGGCAAATTCTGCAACCCAATCCCCAACTTATGCTTCTCCTCTAGCGACATCTCCCTCTTGTTAGGATCCTTTGCCTTGGGTTTTGGCAGCTTCATAGGCTTCACTGGAGGCACCCGCATTGGCGAGGGAGTCCTCACAGGCAACTGGGACATAGATTGCGGTACAACCATTGATTTACCAATTGGATCAGACTTACCCATAACCTGCATCGCATTCTCCTGATCTTTCCTCATCCTATCAACATGATTGTGATCCCAAGAACTCGCCTGAACTTCTTGAACCTGCTCCACCTCAATTACCTGATCCTGCTCAATATCAACATCCCCAACTTTATCCCTAATGGGTCGATACAATTCCTCAAATTTTGACATCAACTGCTCTGCCAACGCATAAACCTCATGCCCTTTAGGGTTATACTTCATGGCATTGTTGAAAGTCAGCCTCACATCAGCAGCAAAATCTGTAGGCGAATCATACAAATTCTTCCCCAATTTTGATTTCACCGTTCCCAAATCCATCGGATTCTTGATAATATCGAAATAATCATGTAGCTTCATGCCCTCCACATCCACGGGCACATTAAAAATATAGCCGTGCTTATGCTTCATCAACTTGGTCAAAATTTGACCGCATTTCTTCAACAGTTGGCTATTCTCTACATGATGTTGATTACTACTCTTATTATTATGATTATTGTTAACTGATCGCTTCACATCTTTGGGCCCACCACCACCGAACCCGAAACTTGCGGCAGATGGAGGAAACGGCCGTTTGTTACCCGATATTTTCTTGATCGATGATTTCTTGAGATTTGGGCCACCGGATCGGATCTGGAAATCGGACGATTCGATTCGATTCTTTAGCTGCCGGATCTGTTCTAGCTCTGCTACCAATTTATTCTTTAGGTCCGCTAGCTCTTTCCTCGAATACGACGCGATGTTAAACGTCACGTAACCATTGAAATCGTTGGGTCTTCCGTTAATTGACAACGCGTCGTCCGATGCGGCGGTGGATTGCATTATTAAAGGCGGAGGAGGAGGCGCAGCAACAGCGGATTGGAATTGCCGCTTCTTCGACAGCTTAGGGTTGGGGTTAGGGTTAGAAAAGGGGAGTTTGCCCATGAATTTAGCACCGGCTCTAGGCTGCGACGGCGGCGTCCAGTTCGGTTCGCTGCTGCGGTGATTCGCGGCTAACACTGCAGACGCCATGCCGTTCAACGCCGGCGACGCCAACGACAAATCATGAATTGGACAGAGCGTGGCCCGCACGCGCTACGGCTGGATAATTAAGAGGGCAAGGTTATATGGCGGAAGGGGAAAAGTTAGTTAACGGCGATCTGGATTAGGGTTTTGAAGGTAGGGAATTTTCCCTGGGGAAGAGCGAGGAAGATAGAAGGGCGAAGGTGGCCTCTTAAAGGCGATGAGATCTGCCCGGTGGTTTATGGGGCTGCGTGCAAGCCGCTAGATTGGTTTTGGATTTCTTGATCAGGTGCCCGTGAGGCTGACCTAGTGACCTGGAGTGGACGGTTTAGATGTGAGGACGGTAACACGTGGTGGTGTTTGGAGACGTTAGATTAGAAGGTTAGGGTTTGAGTTTGGGAGTGAATTTGGGGCGAATTTGTCGTGAATTTAGGGTTGTTGTGGAGCGCGGGGTCCACTGTGTGATGACGTGGCAAAGGCCAAGTAGTTGGGTGGTCCGTCGTGAGCGAGAAGCTGCGCGCGTGTGATTGGTGATAGTATACGCTTTAGTTGCGTTTAGATGTGAGGGTGTTTCTGTAATTTCACTGTTTGAATGGGTGACTGGGCCTTGCTAATGAAATTACGAAATAGCCCTCTCCTTTCCAAAACTCGGAGAAATCTGAACCGAGAGTCTGACAACATATAAACCAATGGGAAGTCGACAAATCAGCATTTTCAGGCCATGTGTATGGAACTCTAACCGAGTTTAACCATGGTTGGTTAGTACCAATAACAATGGTGGGAAAAATTCCCGCCTGAAAACCAGAATTCGTTTGAATCTAATTTTTATTTTCTTGGGATCCTTTTCTTA
>CATIWR010119089.1:0-28112 GCA_949677035.1 Omphalea diandra | reverse complement strand
TGACTCTATACTAAGATGACACACCACCTTTTTTTAATTTGGGTTTCCAAGAATTTGATGACCAGACTCATAATTTGATTATGGTCCAAACTTAAAAGTTGTATATTTATGACTGATCTACATACCTATGAAATATTATTGCCAAATCCAGCATGGTTGCTGAGATATTATCCCTTTATCATGACTAGTTGCTAATATGTTATGAACCTACTTGGCCCAAGATTGGTCCTTTGTTTTGGTGACCTTATAGACTGAACTGGATAATAAGTAAAACATTAAAAATGTTCATTTATATGTTTTGTAACTGTTGGTAGAATTTTATTGCAATTGGACTAGTACAATTTGAGATTCACCCAAGAGAGTAAGACCCACTCAAACTGAGAGGACACTACAACAAGGCGAAACTTAAAAATTCACCATATTTTATGTGTATCTAATATTAGCCTTAAATTTGAATATGTTCTCCCATTATATGTCTAGTTGTTTGATAAAAAGAATCAAGTCATTTGGATAAGTATATCTAGAGTTCTGTGAGAGTGTAGCGAGCTCAGGCTGCCATATAAGGAATATATGCATAAACATAGGTCCACTTGTATGGATCATGCACCAAGCATTCATAATCATTTTGGCATACTTGTAACCATGTATGTATCAAATTCTAAGATCTCAACACTTTGAGGAAGTCCTAGAGAGAGAATCAAACCTACCATAAAGGTTGGTCACATCAAAAGGTGAGTAAAAACAATAATTGGATTCAATGTGTGTGAGTAAAAACCATAATTGGATTCAATGGGTGTATGTGATAATTGTATGATATGATTATGTTCTATTACATGTATATATGATTGAATTATTACATGTTACATGGGAATAATTTGATTATGTTGTATTACATGTATATATGATTGAATTGTTACATGTTAAATGGGAATACAGGCCAAGTGAGAATTAAATGCTCTTAACGATTACTTGGAATATCATTTGTGAATAAGCACTTGCATATAAAACTAAAAGGGGCATTATGACTGACTTGTCAAACACTTGCAAATCATAGGAAGATGGACCAATAGGTCCCAAATCATATGTAAAATGAATTATAGGAAGATGGACCAATAGGTCCCAAATCATATGTCAAATGAATTACAAGAAGATGGACTAATAGGTACCAAATCATATGTTACATGAATCATATGAATATCCTAGGAGCAATGTTTGCCTTGCTCGATCACGATAAAAACAAAGCTATTACATTTGCACTTGCATAGTCAATTGTTATACGTGCAATGTATCTTGATGATATTTGATTATGGATTATGCATGAGAATTTGATCATTGTTTTTATTCACTGAGTCGCGACTCACCAAATGCAAATTATTTTTCAGATACTGAGTCATAGACTTTGGACACTTTGGTACATAAAGTTTTGCATAGAGGCACATGGAACATAGGTCGTGGGCTGAATTCCAACTCTCTCTCCTTGGGCATGTGCATATATTTGATAGGAACTAGTTATGGTCACTGGTCCTGACATTAGTTAACACATGTGTACATTAAATACATATGAGATTATATATGTATGATGAATAAACCTTAGTGTGTATGCATTTCAGAACATGAAATGCCATGATTTGCAACTGAAGACGATAGTTACAGTTGGTGGTATCAGAGGATTCAAGCACACGCGGGGCAGACGTGCAAATCCCGGTGTGTACGACATCATGGGGCCAACGGGCAAATCCCGAATGTTGAGTGCTCTGATATGTACCAGCTGTAGCCATATTGTGACGTTACAATTTGTGGTATCAAAGCTGATATACAAATGAGAACAATGGATGTCACAATTATTGGTTTGACAAATGAATTTAGATATTACAGTTTTGGTATTAGAGAGGGCTCAAGCATACGCGGGGTAGATGTGCAAATCCTGGTGTGTATGACATCACAAGGCCAACGGGCAAATCCTGGATGTTGAGTGCTCTGATAGGTACCGATTGTAGCATTACAGATTATGGTAAAAAAAAACTAGTAGCAGAGCAATATGATTTGTAAACACAATTGATCATTACATTTATTGGTATCAAAGCAAATATTAATACAATCATTACAGTTATTGGTATCAGAGCAAAAATGAATACGGTTGTTACAAATTAAGCCCACTTAAATCTCATTTTTCGAAGCTTTTATTTTACTAGTTTCATGTAAAGGTAGGTTGGGATTTTATGTTCTATAATTTGCCTATCAACCCCTAGCATATCTTCATGCGTGTAAGCAAAAACCCTCTAATACTTTCTAAGCAGTTGTTTGAACTTTATTTGCTCCTTTTGTGTAACATCATTGGCAATGAGCAAGATTTTCCTATGTGGCAAGATTAAATGTAGTAGTATGCACAAAATTAATATTAAATATGCTCACAATATGATGTATGCTATGAACACTACCATTAGTAAAAGCATCACATAAGTAAGCAAACTCATCATTCATTTCCTTAAACTTTGAAAGGAATACACTATCATCCTCAAAGAGGCTGGAAATAAGAACATTAGTAGTAATAAAAAAATCAGCTTCATCTAGTTGGTTAATAAGAGCTTTATCTGCCTGAGTCATTCCTTCTTCTTCACCCTTTACCTCATCGGTCATAACCTTAAGATCAATATTATGTATGGAATATGCCTCTTTCCCATTTTATGTATCGACAATAGCCTTGACAACTCCCTTAAAATTCTGTTTCATCTGATCATCCCTTACCTCGATTTTTAGGAAATCTACCCAAAGTGTTGCTCTATCTCTCATGATGGGCTTAGTCTCCATTATAAGACCCCACATTTCCTCATCACTTACCTCCTCAATGGAGTTCATAATCATGCTTTTGATATCTTCTAATTTTATCCTTGTGTAACCAGCCTTAGTGAAGTTGCTTGACCCGGTATACTCCCATTCCGAGTCTTTAAGGGTGCATTCTGCTTTATCGAGTCATGCCCCTTTTTTGTATGATCTTCCCAAGTGGCCCAAAAATTTGGATCCATCATATATTCCTCCCTTTGATCATTAGTGACCCTTATCTTGTCACTCTATGTCTATATAGATTGAGGACTATACAAAACCATAGACTGGCCTAATTCTTGATGATCTTCTATCCTTTCAATCTTTTTGCCTTTCTTCTTTCTCTTTTTCTTCTCGTCCTCCTTTTTTTATGAATCTTAATAATTCTAATAGCCCAGTTCACTAATATCCATTTGGAAAAAGGCCTTCTTGAGTTCATATATATCACTACCCAATGACTTTTCACTTTCAGTGGTCCCTTGCTTAAATTCTTTGTTGACTTCTCATTCTTTCATAAATAAATCTAATAGTTATTGGTACAAGTCCCTCATTTCCAACTCTGACCGTTTACCATGATACCCTCAGAGATGTGAAACAACCATATTTAAATTTGGCATAATTTTCTCAACCTCTGTGAAGATGGTCACAATCTCTTTTTTTATAAGGAATCTTAACTTTTTGGTGAACAGTGGAAGGCACACCACCCAACAGGTGATACCATGGTCTCCTTAATAAATGTAAGAAGGTGATTGGGATATCCAATACTTTAAATTCTACCATCATGCCCATTATGCCCATTTTTATTGAAGTCTTAAACACACCCAAGGCTAGCCTCCTATTATCATCATAGGCTTGAATGATATGTCAAAAGCTTCTAAATCTTTCTCAAACAATCCAAACTTATGCAATAACTTTGATGGATAGGTGTTAATCCCATAACCATCATCAACCATCACATATGGCATATGCCTTCCCTTTAGCTCAGTTCGAATGAATATGGCTATATTGTGATCCCTTCCTTCTAGTGACAAATCCTCATCTGATAAAATTATTTTACCTTTATGAGTCACCAATACAATGACATCCTTTGGAGTGGATTTATAAAAAATTACCAGGATGGATAAAGCCTCAACCATGTCATTTTTATGCTTTTAAAAGGTAATAAATAATTGCCATACATTGATCTAGGTTGACATTCTCTTTAACTATTTCACAATAGGATTGTCATCCTTTTTCTTCTTTATAATGTGTTAATTCATCTTTTTCTGAACCCTTAGTTCTTTGGGAGCTTTTTTGTCAGGATAGTATTTTTCACTATAAGCCATTTGGCTTACTTGTTTGGCATCTTTCTCTTTATCACTTTCCTCTCATAGCTATATCATTCTTTTTCTATTTTATTCCTCTTTTTCTTTCTTTAAACTTTCACATGGATTGATAGTGCAAACAACCAAAATCTCCTTCAAGAACTCTTCGATAGTAGCAATAACAACTTCCTTGAAAATTTCAGAATCTTTCATAAATATCCCCTGATTTGGGGAGAACATTACAATAGTTTGGGAGGGGATTCCTACAGATGCTTGGCCTTTCAAAATTTAGTGGAACAATTGTCTTGTTATTTATGAGATTTTGAATCTTATGTCTCAAGCTATAACAGTCATCCATGTTATGACCTGCTCCCTAATGAAAGGCATTGGTGTCAAACCCCCTAGGTAGTGGATTAAGAGGTCGTCTCAGTGCTTAAGGCTTCAACACTCCCTTCTTCTACAACTTCTCAAATGCCTTACGTAGAGGCATCCTCAAATTAATGAATTGCCTTGGCATCCTTACCTCGTTGACATCAGTCCACTTATTCCCTTCAGCCTTAGGCTAAGATAGGGTGTTTCTTCTTCCCTTGTATTATCTTCTTAACTCAGATTCTAACTTTTCATTCTACAATCTTACTTCTTGAAGGTCTTCAAAGTTCCTGACCAATATTCCCTTGATTTTGGCACTGAAACAAGGCAGAGCTGCCTAAATAACTATTCGAACTTACTCTCTCTATATAGGCCTTGTGGTCACCTCTGAAGTAGTCTTCTTCCATCTCTTGATGTAGTTATTGAAGCCTTCACAACTTTTCTGCTTCAAAAACTCCAAGTTTGGCAATGTGACCTTTAGATATGAATTACAAGTATTGTACCTCTCAAAATTTTGTTAATTACTTATAGTCTTCTCTGACAGTCTTTGGCTTGTTAAAGTACCATGTCTTTATGGACCCTTCCAATGATAATTCAAAAACTCTAACATAGTATCTATTGGGACCTCAGATGCCTTCATGACCAGCACATAGGAGCCGACATGAATCTTCACATTCTGGGTTCCTGTGAACTTCAATAGCTCAAGCATGTGAAAATTAGCTGGAAGCCTCTTAGCTTTGTGACAAAGGAATTCGTCAATGTTCGTTCCCTTCTTTAAAACTTTAACATCGAAAGCCTTTTGTATTTTCTCATTAACATGATTGTTCACATTCTCGGTAAAACTTTCCTGCAACTTATAGATGAAAATCAACCATCATCTTTTCTAAGGCCTCTTGTGGTATGGTTTGCTGCGTGAGGGTTACCTCCTCAGACTTAATGTCTTACTCTTCTTAGCAAGTCAGTTACTCCTTCTCTTCCACAAGGGTTTGCATAGAGCTATAATGGTTGCAAGATAAAGGTTATCAATATGATGCATGAATATGTAATTGATGCATGTTATGCATAAATCATTTTAGAGAAGATCCTTCTAATCTTATTCCCCCTACACACGAGGTCTAGTGGCTCTTTCCAAGGTGGTGTCTCATTTTTATGTCGTCATGGGGCAATGAATATGCAGGCTCACCTTAGACCGAGAAGAGTTAAAGTATCGAAATAACATATACTAAAAGTACTAAAAAGAAGAACCCTTTATATTATTTGAAGTAATTTGTACATGAAAGGAAAGAGAGAGGGATGTACATAGAAAGTTTTTACATAGTGGAGAGGGGATACACATACATGTGAGGGTTAATTACATCAAGAGGGGTAAGACAACATTTGTGCTTACATTAGGGATGCCTAACCATGTTCTTTGAGGACTTTCACTCTTCTTTGTAGAAGAAATGCAAACAAGTGGAGGTGCCCTATTCCAAGATACTATTGGCTCCTACATGCGCCTAATGGTTGAAAAGGTTGTTGCAATTGATGGCTCCCATAAGTGTGGAGGGCAGTTATCGTGATCCCATTATTTGATATACTTAAAGGAGCTACGCTTATGAGCGATGAATCCTTTTCATAATCTCCTAAGCCCGAATAGAGCTTAAGTCTCAAGTTTAAAGATCACCGGCTTATCTAAAGGCAACCTAATGCTCATGGTGAAGTGTGAATGCTACATGAATGTAAAGGATTTAATGAATAAATATTTTAAAATATTAAAAGTGAACCAAAGATTGAATGCAAAGTTAATTTCAAGTCCACAGTGGAGTCACCACTATGAATGCCTCAGGTTTCACTCAAATTAGTGAAATATTATTTGCAAGTCCATCCTTTTATTGGCCAACGACAAGTCGAGAGGGTGAGGGTCTTTACATTGGTAATGGCCTTAAGGTATGGGGCGTGTTTGGATTAACGGTGGATCCTGTAACATCCCTATCTGCATTCATTAGTATTCTTACATGAACATATTCATTACATAAATGATTTGTAATCCAACATGAACATATGCATTGGATAAATGATCATTTAGATATGTGAATTGGATAAGCACGAAGATGACACTTGCACCATTGCATTTGGGACACTTGAACATATATGTAATGTTTGTATAGTTGCATTACAAATTATCTTATATTATGTGTGTGATATAACATCATAAATAATGGTGTTTTATTAAAATTATAAGGAGCATATAGGGATTAGGAGATGGATGGAGGTGATGAAAGAGTGTAGACGAGGGACTAAAAGAGAAATATTAAACTTCCAACCAATGGTAGTGAGACACTATGATTTTGTCTTATTTGGGTAGGTATACAAATTAAAATTTTCATCTTTTAGCATCAAATTGGAGAGGAAAAATGTGAGGGAGTGCAAAAAAAAGAAAGAAAGAAATGAAGAAAGGAGGAAGAAGAAAAAGAAGAAGAAGAGGGAGAAAAGTGAGCTAGCTTAGAGGAAACCCTAAGCTTTTCAAGTTTTGGCAAAAGAAGTAAGTGATTTTTGCTTTTTTCCACATGAAATTTATCCCTCATAACATATTAAACATGTGTGATTAGGAAGAATTATGGAGTAATTTGTGGTAGAGCTCATGTATCGATGTTGAAGATCAAAAGAAACAAGAGGTGATTGTGTTGGTTTTGTTGTTAGAGCAGATTTTGTACCCATGATTTTATAACCCTAGAAGAGGAATTTGGGAAAGTGTAAAATATAAAAGTTGGATCTTTATGCCCCATCTAAATTCATGTAAAACAGTTTTATTTAATTTGGTTTGTGTGAGGAGATATGACTCCTTCATTAGGGCTAATTCACAACAAAATGAAATCTCCTCAGTCTTTCTATTTTCATATATTTTAATGATCTTATGTGTTGATTTAGACAAAGTTCAAAATAAAAAATTTGTAGGGTTATATCCCCTCTAAATACTTGTAGAGCTTTTTTGCTTAATTTGTTATATGTAAAGAGATGTATCTTTTTAATTGTGACCAATCCTCAACCCGATAAAACCTAATCAATCTTTTAATTTTGTTTTCCAAGAATTTGATTGCCATAGAATTAGAATTTGATGATGTTCCAAAATTCAAAGTTGTATATTTATTTTTGATCTACATTCTCGTAAAATATTTTTGTCAAATTAGCATGGTTGATGAGAAATTTCCCCTTCATCGTGACTAATTGTCAATATGTTGAAAACTTGCTTACCCTGAGATTGGTCATTTATTTTGATAACTTTATATACTGAATTAGACAATGAGTAAAGCATAAAAAATTTTGATTTATGTGTTTTTTAGCTTTTGGTAAATCACTTTTGCAATTGGATTTGTAAAATTTGAGATATACAAAAGAATGTAAGGCCTACTTACAGTGAGATGACATTGAAATATGACAAAATTAAAAAATTCACCACATTTTCTATGTATTATATTGATCTGAAATTTAATAATGTTGTATCATTATGTGTCTAGTTTATTTAAAAAGAAGAATAAAATCATTTGGATAAGTATATCTACTATTATTGCTATGAGAGCACAACAAGGTCGGGCTACCACATAAGAAAACTATGCATAAACACTAGGTCCACTTGTATGGCATATGCCATAGTTGCATACCAAGCATTCATAATCATTTTGACATACTTACAACCAAGTATGTATCAAATGTTAGGATTCCAACACATTAAGGAAGGCCAAGAGAGAGGTCCAAACCTACCATAAAGGTTGGTCACATCAAAAGGTGAGTAAAAGTCATAATTAGATTCTAATGAGTATGTGTGATGATTTTATGATATGATTGTGTTCTATTAAATTTATATGTGATTGAATTATAACATTTTACATGTGAATACAAGTCAAGTGAGATTTATATGTTCTTAATGATTACTTGGTACACCAATGTGAATGAACTCTTGCATATGGAACTAAAAGGATGTTGTGACCAGCTCGTCAAACACACAAATCACTTGGAAAAGGGACCAATATGTCTTATTGGCACATGTTATTGATCAAATGATTCACCTATATACTGGTCAATAAAATCAAATGTCACTTGAATTGCATAAATTCTCAAGAGTAGTGTTTGTCTTGCAAGGCCATGATAAAAATCAATCTATTACATTTACACTTACATAGTCAATTCTTATACTTGTAATGTATCCCGATGATATTTGATTATTTGGTTGTGTAATAAGAATCTGGTTATTATTTTTATTTATTGAGACACGACTCACCAAGTCGCAATTATGTTTTTCATATACTTAAGCATAGGGTTTTGATACTTTGGTGCATAGAGTTTTGCATAAAGACACATGGACAATAAGTCATCAGCTGAATTCCAACTCTCTCTCTTTTCTTATGTCATGTACATATATCTAGATAATAACTAGTTTATGGTCACTAACCTTGAACATTAGTTAATATAAATGTACATTTAATGCATGTTAGATTATGTATGTATGATGAATCAACCTTTATACATATGTAATTTTAGACATGAATGCCATGATTTGTAAATGAAAATGGTTGTTATAGATCCTTTAGGCCTTGCACAAGTTCAAAGCCTTAAGTCCAAATTGTGGTCAATAGGGACCAAGTAGGGACAGTACGTTGGTACCATCCATAGGAAATCTGGAGTCGTCATATGACTTTGGTCATGACAAGAATTTGGGAAAACCAAAATCTAAACCTAATATAAGTTAATTAGAATGCATATTTCATCTTCACTCCATCAGAGATTGGGTTCAAAAATTAGGAACAACTTAAGGAGGAGATTAGGTACCCTTAATTGCTTAGATATTATGATTCAACCTTTGGGCATCTTTGGTGTACTTTTAATATTTTAACCGAGTTATTGATTAGTTCGATTAATGGTCCTAATCATGCTTTTAGGGCAATCAAGCCAATCAAATCATTCCATCAGTTCAAAGGGGAGTGAGGTCATGCATCATGGCATAAGAGTCATCAAGCACATCCATACATCTATTCAAACGTAATCATCTCAAAGGGAGAGGGGGTCATGCATCATAATATAAGGGTCATCATGTGTTGTCCATGCACATCACATATCACAATCATCCATATCATTTAAGATGATGATTAAGACCTTAAACATGGTCTAACACAAGTGAGACAATAACATCCAAAAAAAAAACTAGCAATTGATAGAAACATAAGACAAGCCAAATGAACATGAAACACAACAGAGGAATATAACTCATATTACCATCTTTCCCATGCAAAGGTGTCTAAATATGCATTTAAGTCTATAACACCACATCCCAACATCACATTTAAAACATTAAAACATAAGTATATCCATCATGAAGGAGCAAGATACCATAAACATGCCATGCAAAACATACTAGAGGATTTGCAATGGCCCAAGGCTAGATCATTACAAAAGAGTTCTTAAGGTTCATGAACCCTTCCTCTTGCTGCTCCAAAAGAGTTACGACATCTATAGACACTACTAACCATCACAAGGGCTATAATGCCATTAGTAAAAGGGAAAATTACAAGGCAAAATAGTATTTACATGCTCCAATCATAATAAAAGCTCTTAAGATCTTTGAAACACTAAGTCCCTCATCATTGGACCAAAAAATGAAATAACACAAACATTTGCATAACATAAACCATGAAAATCACTTTAAAGACCATTAAAACTCCACCTCTAAAATGAATAGGGGTCTCAGGCCTTTAGGCCTCATCCCATTCTTTCATTGAAGTCATAAAAGTATAAAAAATAACTTTGAAAAAGAGGAACATCCTAGGAAGGAAAAAAGTGTTTTTACAGAACTATTGCAGAAAAATAGGGCTATAAAACCAATTATTGGGGCTATACAACCTAGTTCTTAGGATATACAAACTAAAATAATTTGTATAACACTATGTTCGAGGGTTTAAAAAATATAAAGGAAAAGAAGAAGAGGAAGTGAGGGGGAAGAAAATGGGCTATTCTAGATACCTTTAAGTGTTTCCTTACTTTTAGAGGTACACAATAAGTTTAATTTCCTCCAAAATGCCTAAGGAATGCGCAGTGATCAAGAGAAAATGTCTTGTTCTACTTTGGAAATGATTAGGAAAGGCTAAGGTTTTTATGTTCTTGTGCTCAATATGAGTTAATGGGAAATTTTGGCAAAGTAACCTTAAGGTTGTCTAAGCCTCCTCTTCCTCTTCAAAATGGAGGGTATTTATAGAGGGAGACAGGTGTATCAAGGCCATAAATGGTTATGGTTGAACCATGTCTAATTTTAATCACAGAGAATAAGATGAATCTCTTGGAATTAGGGTTTACATGTGGGTTGTACAACCAAGAATGGGTTGTACATCCACCTATCAAGGTTGTACAACACTGAGATTTAAGGGGGACCAGTTCTAAAAGGTTATAAGGGTTAGGTTTTAAAGGAGGGTTGTACAACCCTACCTAATAGGTTTTACAACCCATTTACTTAGGCTGGCAGATTGGGCTTTGCTTATGGCCTTCGTATTGGGTTTTGGTCTTAAGCTAGGCTTTAGGCTTTTCCAAGGTTTCCTAAGGCGTTTATCTCATCCTTTGGCAATTCCCCTTACATTCTAGGAATGTGTACAATGATTTCGTCATCAGGCTTAGCATTTCGAGGTCCATAATCTGATGCCTACAATATCGTTATAAGGTAATGTCATTTGGATTGAAAATGCAGGAGCAACATACTAATAAATGGTGGTCGGTTTATTTCATGACTTAATTTACAAATAAGTGAAGGTGTATGTAGATGACATGATGGTCAAATTTAAGATAAGAGGACATTTTGAAGCCTTGGAGAAGTTCCTAAAAAGGGTTTATTAATGTAAACTGAAGTTGAATCCTAAGACATGTATGTTTGTAGTTATGTTTAGTAAGTTGCTAGGATACATGATAAATGAGAAGGGCATCAAAGATGATTCAAACAAGGTAAAGGCCATTTAAGATATGCCTCCACCTAAGATAGAGAAGGAAGTTTAGGGTCCTAGGCTATCTCTAATACATTAACAAGTTCATAGCAAGTCTCACTCTTATTTGTGAGCCAATCTTTAAACTATTAAGGAAGGACTAGTTGGTGAAATGGATTGAACAATGCCAATAGGCTTTTGAAAAGATAGATGCATTATATTACCTCAGTAAGAAGTTTCTCCCTTATGATGAGAGGTACAATCAAATAGAGAAAAGCTATCTGGCATTAGTATGGGCCATGAAAAAGTTAATGCATTATTTTTAATCATATTCTATCAAAGTTGTCTCAATGCTCGACTCGATCAAGTATTTATACGAGGCCCCTTCATTAACTGTGGGAAATTAGCAAAATAACTAATACTTTTAATAAAATTTAACATCTAGTATGTAACTAAAAAGGTGGTTAAGGGGCGAGTAGTTGTAAAATATATGGCTCATTGGGGTAGGAGGATCTAAACTTTTCTAACTCCTAAATGAAGGATTAGAAATAATTGAGCCTAAGGATTTGAGAATGTATTTTGATGGAGTAATGAATAGGAAAGAAGTGAATGTGGGAGTAATTTTGTTTTCATTAGAGGGAGAGCTTTTCTCTATCACCAAGAAACTCAACATTAGGTAGACTAATAACATGGCAAAGTATGAAGCTTGCACATTTAGGTTGGAATATTTAATGCAACTGAGGGTAAGGACAGTTGAAGTTTTTAAGGATTATTGTTAGTCATATGAAGTAACTAATTAATAGGAGTTGAAGGAAGAGTATCTGAGCTCATATTTGGAACACTTGAAAATATTGATCCAAAACTTTTAGAGGATCGTATTTCATCATAAACCACAAAAGGATAATGAAATTGTTAATGCCTTAGCCACTCTAGTTTCTATCTAGGATGGATCGAAGAAAATGCCAATGAATCCACTACTCGTACATAAATCCATAACGTCATGCCATCTTGACAAAAAGGTGATGTGAATGTCAGTAGAAAATTGTTCATGGTATTATGATAAACAAAGGTACTTAGAGGAAGGAGAATACTTTAAAGGGGCTGAGGGAAGGGACTAGGGTGCAATTTGGAAACTAACATCATAGTTCATAGTCTATGCTGATATAGTGTACAAACAAATGCTAGACAAGATTCATTTGAGATGTCTAACAGAAGAAGAAATGAGCAAGGTCATGGAAGAGGTACATGCAGGAGTATGCAATCCCCACATGAATTGGAAGGACTTGGTCAATAAGATATAGAGGATGGGATATTATTAAATCACTATGGAGTAGGATTACATTCAAATGGCTAACAACTGTGGCATGTGTCAGGTTCATGGCAGCCTTAATTCTCTGCCATTAACAAAATTATATAATCTAACTTTACCTTAGCCATTCGTAACTTGGGGTATTGATGTGATTAGGGAAATTATACCAACATCTATAAGAGGGCATAAATACATTGTGATAGTAATGGATTCTTTTTGAAGTGGGTGGAAGCTGAGTCTTTTAATAGCCTATAGGCAAAATATATGGCTTGATTTATAGAAGGAATCTTATTTCCTATTATGGTGTGCGACATCACATCATGATGACTAATAGAGTACATTTTCTAGCTGAAGTAAGAACTATTTTGGAAAAATATGAAGTAATCCATCACAAGCCATCACCTTTTAGATTACAAGCTAATGGGTATTTGAGATAGTAAATAAAAATGTTAAGAGCATATTTGTTAAGATGGTTGAAAGTTACAGGGATTGGTCTAAGAAGTTACCTTTAGCGTTATGGGGGTATCAAACTATAGTTATAATGTCAACTAGAATGATGTCATACTCCTTAATATATGGAATTGAGGCAATATTGCTAAATGAAATAGAAATGAAGTCTTTATGAGTATTGGTTGAAATAGAAATTCTTGAGTATTAGTGGGTAAGGAGTATGTTTGAACAGTTGACCTTGTTATATGAGAAAAGCTTGACGTCTCTTTATCACATCAGGTTGCACTAAGCCAAAATCTTTTTGTACTTTCAACAAAAAGGATCAGGAAAGTATTATGAAAGAGTGATCTTATGTTAAAGGCAGTTCAACCATAAGCTTTGATCCTCGAGGAAAATTCAAACCAAACTATGAAGGTCCCTATATGGTCAAACATATCTTTTCATGTGTCATTATAAAGTTATCAGATATGGATGAAAATGAATTCTCTGAACTTATAAACTTAGATAGGTTAAAGAAGTATTTCGTGTGAGAACGTGAATAAGCCTATTAAGTCAAAAACCTAAAAGGGCAACTTAGGTAAAAGTTAGGCATAAATAAATAAATAAATAAATGGAGAAAAATTGGATAAGTTAAAAACCTGAAAGGATGATTTAGGTAAAAATTAGGACACAAAAATATGTAATAGAAGAGCAAAAATTGAGTGACTGTAATTCACCATTGGGGATGGCCTATAGATAATGGCAAAACATGGGACGATAACAAAGGAAGTAAGGACAAAAAGTAGGGAACCGATAAGGCTGAGGCATTATGTAAGACAATCAAATAATCTAATGTGCCATTATTAAAAATAGTGATCATACATTCAATGAATATGTAATATGCAAAATGTATACATTTAATGAATATGTATTATGCAAAATTTATTGGTTTGTGTTAAGCATCATATCAAAATGACATGCATTTGCATGATTAAAGCAGTCTTTTGTCAAACAATTTTTTAGAGTAAATGAAATACAAGAAGTTCTTTTTCATATGTTTATTTTGATGTCATGAATGCTTGATGAATCCAAGCATATGCTACTAACTATCTCATAACCAAGCCTCAAAATCAATATCATTGAAGGTTGGGACCTCAGTAAAGAGTATGTGATAGATGTAATGATCGATCCAGGTAATGTCCACTTTATCCAAAAAGCGTTGGGTCAAAGGTCCTTTGGTGAAAGAAGGGAGAAAGCCCACTATGTCTTATAAGGCCCTAAATTAATGATAGACTCTAGCCGAATCATAGAAAGTGCCAGATGACAGAGAAGAATGATAGCATACTCCCTATAGGTCCTTAGGGTAATCCTTGTCAACCTCTAATAGGGATAGGTCTAGTGGATATCAGAGTTGGTAATGTGAGACAACCATTTGATCCATTCTACCTCAGTAACTGCAGGTCTTGATAGATGATGGTTTGAATGATATTATGGGAAGTAATGCCTTGTATACACATTTAGGGAAGCCAACAAACCTAACTATTCTTGCATCCATATCTATACAAAAAAGAATAAGAATAATAAATAAAAATAAAAATAAAAAAGGTTAATTAGGTTGAAAACCTGAAAGGGTAACCTAAGCAGAAATGAGCAACTAGTTAGATTGAAAACCTATAAAGGTAGTCCAGGCAAAAGTTAGGGCAGTAAAAATAAAAATAATGAAAATTTAAATTAAATAATAAAATGAAAGACTGCAAGAAAGGGATAGTACCTAAATGAATAGTGGGCTCCCAAAGAAAGAACTGTTGATACCAATTAATACCCTGTCTAGGCTTGTAATGGTTTCACTAAGAATTATAGGTATTGGTGTCTTACCAAGCTCAATTCCTTTAGTAAGAAGCAAAATTTGCAAATTTATCCCTCATTATCCCTTTATAGTAGAAACTCTTCCATCGGGATAGTCAAGATGATACGCGCCCTTGTCACCCGAGCATGGCCCTTATAAGGATAAAAAACCATAAAGGGACGCATAAGGATTTCCTCCTCACTCAGGGTGTACATAGGTACCTCATTATATTGAATGTCGAATAGCTCCATCATCTTTTAGATATATGGGTAATATAGGTGTGGCAAGACAATCTGGTTAGTAGCAATGATCTAACAGTTGAGAATGGCAATGAACTCTTCTACTAGGGGAAAATTTTAATGTCTTCAACATGAAAAGAATGGGTGGTGGGATCTTATAAATCACAAGCAGTCAAAAGAAAATCCAAGTTGAGTCAGATTATGGAGAGGTATCGGAGGACTTTGAAACACACGTAATGTAAAACAAACCAACTTTAGGGTGGAAAAGACATTAAAAATGCTTTAGCCATAATGGGAAAGGTGAAAATGGCAAATATGGGTGTGAAAATCAAAAAGGTTATTTATAAAAGAAAAAGAAGGTGAATAACACATGATAGTTGTACACAGTAATACATGGCTGTAAAGACTATTCAAGTTGTTTATACAAATAATTGATGCTTTGTATAGACAACTTGATAGTTTATATAGTTCATTTTTTGTAAAATTTTGGGCAAACTCTTGCTTGCATTTTGGACTCATGGATAACTCCGTACCTATTCTAGGGAGCATGTACATATGTAAATGAGTAAAAATAACACAATCACACATTCAAAGAACAAATTAGGGCTAGAATGAAAATTATGCATCTATACTAGAAAAATTTTAGACTATCACAAAAATAGAGCTAGAATCACCTCAAATCGTATTATAAAAATCCTAACTAACCATAAGAGCATCCAAAAGAAGAGGGCTTTCAAATCGCCCAAATATTTATCCTATAGTATCAATATCATCAATGTTTAGAAATGTACGAAAGTGAAAAAATAAAAATCCTAAAACTAAAGGAGTGTTAGTAGCTTAGTTTTCCTCATTGTCCCTTAAGGCAATCACTTCCTTCTCCTCCAAAGTGATAAAACTCGTAAAAAGTTGAGGGTATCGATGGTGCCATCCATTCAATCTGGACCTCTACTATTACCATATGCTACTTCATATCTCACAACTCTTAGGTCAGACATTGAAATGTGTCAAACAAGATACATAAGGGTTGGAATGGATAAGGCATGTGCACAAAAGAGCATAATCACAAACATGCATTAATAATTTTGTATTTTATTACTAACCTGGACCTCCTTAGTCTATCAGGTTATGGTATTCTTTAGGGCAGCAATCAGTTGACCATTGCCTCGACCTATACACGGGGAATCTGTAAAGGAAATATCAACATGATCTAACAAAAGTAAAGTACACACAAAGCACATGGAGAGACAATATACTTACATGGGTCTTAAATGTATAGGCTAACTGAGTGATGTCTAGGGCCATCGTTGATCTAGTCAGGGATGCCATGCAAAACTTGACCATGTTGTTTTGGAAAGGGTTGAGATATCCCTTCAACCCACTACCATCAACTCTAATCCCCTACTCCAAATGTGCAGGCCCTCTTGTAGCCTTGGACAATAAGGGCAGGCTATAAATGCTTTCAAGTATATGATATTTAAGCAATTAAACCTAACATCAAGTGACATATATTGATGATGAGTGAAGCTCCACCTCGTGAACCTGGTATAGTAGACATCCATATCTGGCATAAGGTTGCCACATTCCAACAGCCCAAGCTCCACGGTAAAAGCCTATCAAGGAAACACAATGTCCATTTGAAGATGGCTAAAAAGCCAAATAAATAAATAAAATAAAGAAAATTGAAGGGTTACTTATAATGAGCATACACCAAGCACAACCCATGTATGATAGCCCTATGTTACACCAATTTAGAGAGTGGTATAGTTATGCGAACATTACAAACCTTTAATTGAAGTGGCTCATGAGGCCAATGTCCTCAATCGTGGTTAGCAGACATGTCTCCACCATATCTAGAGTTCACAAGCAATGTCCCTAATAAGTTGTAAGGCAAGAAACAATGGGCCACTTGGTTGACCACCTTCGGTCGACCATTATGTATAATTCTATGAGCGGTTGCCTTCAGACTGGACTACTTGAATGTGAGACTTCCCTTCATATGGGGAACAGAACTGAGAAGACAATGAATGTAGTCTCATCGTAGTACCGGGTAATGCACACTGGCATTAGTATGGAAGGGAATCTTAGAGAAGCAAGTCTCGGTCAGATAAGTGAAATCTTCGGGTGTAATCATCACCTTCACTATTTAGAGTAAAATTCTCCTTTTAGAAGCTGACCTAACCAGGATTGTATTCCTAATAGGTACTTAATAATACCAAATACTAGGCAACTATCTTAGCATAAGTGCACCTCTGAGACAACTAAAAGGGTTATAGTGATAAGAATTCATTCCTATGATGGCTAGAAGGGTTGTTATGATAAAAAAAAATGTCTTAATATGCCAAAAGGGTGGATATGATACAAAATTGCCCCTAGTAAGCATTATAGAGCCAAATTCACTTGTTAGAAGATTTGGGCCACTTCAAATATATTTGAAGAACATCAGTAGATATATAACGATGTTGTAGACATACAATTATCCTTAGTACCTACTATAAAGCTATTAAGACCCTTGGTAAACAAACTCAGTATGTGTTAAAAAGTTGCTAAGATCCTTAGCACCTACTAAAAAGTTGTTAAGACCTCTAATACCTACTTAAGAGTTACTAAAAACATATAGAACAACCTAATACTTGCTAGAAAGCATTCAGAACAAACTTTAGTACCTGATTGTTGAGCTAATGAAAAAGTATATCCTTTGGTATCCTTTCTAATATTTATATTTCCAATAATGACTTTTGTGCCTTGTTCAAAACAATTATTTCTCAAATATCATTTTTCAGTACCTACAAAAAAGGTGGAAAATTATGAGAATCAACTTTTAGGCCTTATGATGCAAGTCCTACGACTAAAACTATTGGAGTCATTCCCCAAAATGCAAAAGACAACTACAACAATGGAAAAAAATGAAGGCCTTAAAAAGCTTTAGATTAAGCCTAAAACCAAGCCCAAGTCCACTAATACCCAAAGCCCAATTTTGCTAACAAGTGTTTAAATGGCTATACAACCATCTTTGGTTATACAACCAACTACTTGGTTATACAACTAAGCATTAAACCATAGCTAACAAAACTTTTTATAATCATGTCCCTTATCAACTAAATATTTGTACAACCAATAAGTGAGCTATACAACTAATCTTTTGGCTATGCAGACTACTTGAAAAAACCCTAATTCCATAACCTTCATGGCTCTTATCCACTATGGGCCATGAATGAGGTGCAATAAATACCATTTTAACTCTTGTATACCCCTTTCCTTGTATAAATAGCCAACTATTAGAGAAAGGAAGGGAGGCTCGAGAAAACCCTAAAGTCACTATTTGAAAAGCTCCACTCAAATATACCCAAACACAGAAATGAAAACCTTGACACATCCAACCAAAGATCTAAGGTGGTTTTCTAAGTCGTGTGACACTTATTTGCATTTTAACCCTTATATTTTTTACGATTAATCAAATGGTAGTGCCTTCAAAGGCAAAAGTAACATTCAAACATCTTATTACCCCTCCCTTCTTTTTCAAAAAGCCCAGTTTAGGTGGGATGTACTATTAATAGTCTGTATAAATCACCTAAAAGGTTGTACATATCATTACTTGGTCTGTACAACCCTCTTTGACCTAGGATAACTTGTGAAAACCTTTTTATTTTCTACCTAAATTCTCTTCTTTTCCATGGTTTCTTAGGGAACCTTAAGAACTCAAATGATTGAATATTGGGTAGACTTCATGGTATATGACCTATATTCCCTTAATTATTGAGCTAAGATCAAGATTTTAATCTTATTCTTCTAGTTTAATACTTTTGGTTTTGGTTTCTTTATGCATTACGATTATTTTACTTTGAGTATTATATTTTATGAACTTTGGCTATGATTAAGAGAGGGACTTCAACTTCCTATTAACTCATGAGCTTCTTATTCCTTCAAAATTCAAAGTTTAGCAATTTGTTTCATTTATTCTCAACAAAAGAGGGGTTAAAAGATTCCTAGCTCATACACTCCTTCATTCTTATTTTGGGTGTCCATATGATTAGAGTAGGGAGAAATATCAACACTTAGTAACCCACTTAATGTCTCATGCTTTATGTTTGATTATCTATACATATCTTTAGCCTTAGGATAGTTTTTTTATGACTAACATCTTAATCTTCATAAATGGTTAATGTTGTTTAAAGATGCTTAACTCTTTAGAAAAATATAGAGGACGGTTCAATAACTTTAGGATTCTACTTGTTGAGATTTTGCCTTAGGCCATTAATATCCTCCAAAGTGCACTTGCATTTCATGCTTATAATACTCCACATTTCATGATTCACTTTTTTGGTGTTTTATTTGATATCATTATTGCCATTGTGCATTTCATGTGATGTTGATATGTCATTGACTTTGGACTTAGACTCTGCTTAAGTTCCCCTGACTTAGAGCTCGGGTGAGATCCTTTACTTTAATTTTATCTCACTTTTTTGTTTTATTGTCTTATTTCTTTGGTGATAAGTAACACATGTCTTCTTTGTATCAGTGATGGAGGGGATATGATAAGTCCTATTATGTAGGATTATGATTAATCAATATGCATGACCTCTCCGCTTGATAGTGCATGTCCCTATCCCCTTTAATGTGATTATTATGTATTGATGATGATGTGTTTAATTGGATGTGCCAAAAACATGTTTTAGGGTGTTAACTAGATTAATTAATAATAAGGATAAAATTATAAAAGGTGAATCAAAGATGCTTCAAGGTTAGATCTCCACATCCAAACAGTTTGAGGGGTGCCTAAACTCTTCCCGAAGCCATACCTAATTTTGGAACTCAATCTCTGATGGATTGAAGACAAATTTGGCCTTTTGAATGACTTAGATAGGTTTAAATTTTATTCATACCTAGATTTTTATCCTAACCAAAGTTGGCTGGTGACTCTACGTTCTATTAAAGATGATGCCAATGTATTGTCCCACCTTAGACCTTTATTGACCATAAAAATTAGAAAAGGCTTTAATCTTGTACAATGCCTAAAGGATCCCTCATTTGATCCAAATACATGCCATAATTTAAGGTTAATACTAATATATGATCCCTCATCCTCTTGATTCCCCATGGATTAATAAAAGGATTAAGTTGCAAGTAAGATACCACTTGTTTGAGCACAACCTCTATCCATAATTTTGGGCACTCACACATTTCATCAAATTTAGCATTCTCATGTTGATCACTTAAGGGAAGTATTTTCGTTTATGAGAGACCCCTAAGAACCAAGTTTTGGGCCTAATAAATCATACCTCTTTACATAATTTGTCCTCAAAGTCTTATACCATTCATGCCTATGGTAGAAGTGTTTTTTTTTTTTTTTAATGTATAGGGATGTCAATTATAGATCTTATGTTGAGGTTTTGTATGTTATGGTTATACAGAAATTTTGCCAAAATTTTGTTAGACTATTAGGGTTAGTGAATTACTCACATTAAGTGAGAGTAATTTGCTAAATTGTCTTATAGAACAATTTGAAAATGCATTGTATGAATAAAAACGTGACATGAGTATGAATTTTAATAGTATGATATTATTCTCCATGTGTATATTGAAATATGTACATATTAATATGATATGAAACCTGTGATAAGGTATTTATCGCATTTGTTTGTACTTGTTTTATATTGTGCACTTAGAGAATATGGGGAAATACTGTCAAAATTTATACAAATGCATTAGAATAATAGACAATGCCTTTTTGAGTGGGTTAGGTTCAAACATTAAAAATGCATGCAATTGAATGAATCCTAGGCATGAGATTACAAATGTGAAACATAATGATATTTGTTTGTCTATGACATAATTTTAAATAAAAACAATAGGCTCAGATCGTGAATGGATGTACCAAAGGCTAATTGATGTGTTCTTAAATTTAGAATTTTTAGAGGGCTTGAAAACTTTTATAATATTTGCTTGTAGCTATCCAAAGTATATGGGTGGGAATAAGATAAGATGTCCATGTAATCATAGGTGGTGTTAAAATAGACTATTTGATGATGTTGAAATTGTTAGGTACCATCTGGCTAAATATGGATTAGTACCTAGTTATCAGTGGTTTAGACACGATGAATCATATGTGAGAGCAAATTTGGGAATATCAGTTTATGTGAAAGATTACAAACTTTCCTTCTGTTATAGATTATGAATCTCCTAGCACCTACCATGAAATGGTATTTAATGTTGTTGGTCTATCATTTCATGCAAGTGATATAAATGAAGCACCAAATACTGAAGTGCAACATTTTCGTAACATGTTATATGCTGCAGATAAAGAAATATGGCCTAGATGTAGTGCCCATTCATAATTGTTGGTTGTTGCTCAATTGTTAAACATTAAGGCAAAACATCATATGTCTGAAAGGTGTTGTGATGTCATATGTTAATTAATCCAAGAGTTGTGACTAGCTAATAATGTTATGACTGAGGACTTCTAAAGCATGAAGAAATTGGCATAAGGAATGAGTTTACCAGTAGAAAAGATTCATTGTTGTAAGAATAGTTGTATACTTTATTGGGGAGAAGATAGTGAGTTAAGTAGTTACAAGTTTTATGCATTTTCGTGGTATAAGTCATCTAGTGTTGGAAGTTTTAATCGAAAGTTGATAGTTTTATACAAAAAAATGTAATACTTTCTGCTCACTTCAAGATTAGAAAGGTTGTAAGCATGCAAAGCCATGATTAAAGATATGAGATGTGTTGGACTAAGTTGGTCAAACCTAAGTAAAACTCTTTTTTTATCTTAACAATATAGATTGAAAGGTTTTAATGCCAATTTGAAGTGTTGCTATTATAAGATATAAGTTAAAAACTCATTGGAAGTTGAATGGAATAAAATAACTTAAAGTGTAGAAAATAACCTCTAAATCATGACCATAAATTTGAAGATGTGACTGCTACCAAAGGAAAGAAGATTAATCAAAGTGATAGTTTGATTCATGGTGTTAGTTATAGTGCTAGTCATGATCGCTATCTTCAAACCATATTGGAGGGATTCTATACACTCTATCAAGCAATGAAAGATGTCAAAGTGCCCATTAGAAGATCAAAATTGTGATAGAAAAACCTTGGTATTGACCGTGATATCCTTTATGCAAAATCTCCAATAATTCACGGTGAAAGTCATAACTAGTCCTCCAATATCGTGACTGTGACATTTAACCTCCTTTAAAGGGGCACGACAACTAATTTTCTAAAGGACCAATGCTAGAATGCCATATGTAACTAACCGCTAGACACAATTTAAGTTCATAATCATGATTGAGAAAATTTCAATATAAATGTGAAGATCGCGATCGCGACCTATAGTTGCAGTTCTTTAGTGCTTGTAACCTATAAATGACCAAAAGAACTTAACTACAAGAGAATATCAATTATTATGGCGAAACTCTTTCAAATTTATTTATCAACTCTTGCTTTCTTATTTGTTCTTTGTGATTAAGTTGTTAAGGTTTGGTGTGAGCCTTTAAACACCTTTTAGGATTAGTTGTAAGATTGAGCCTTAGAAAAACTCTTGTATAGGTTTGAATGTAAACCTTTGAGAAAACACTTATGAGGTTTTGTATGAGCCTTGTAAGGCATAAAGTGTAAAGTTTGGTGTGAGCTTATGAAACACCATTTAGTGCTAGTGAAATAACTAATTAGAGAAATTGGGAGTGGACAAAGGGTTTATTGACACTTGAACCACTCTAAATCTTTATTTTTTCTTTTTTTTTTTACTATTTCTCTTTAACTTTGCCTTAATTACTTACCCATAATAATTTAAAATTTCCACCAATTCAACTCTCATTTTGGTGTACAAGGGCAAGCGCAAGACCTCAATTCAAGCCTTAATTGTGTGAGGAAAGATCTATGGCATAAGAAGGAATCCACTCCTACCTTAAACCTTTTTGTGTTGGTTCCAACTATACTCATTCAGAATATATAATAGAGATGTACCTTAATTATGTTGTGGTGGATTTATGGTAAATTGTTGCTAAAGAATGAAAGTCATGCACCAAATTAGTGGACGATAGTGAAGAATTGATCCCATGTCAAGAATAGGTTGAAGCTCATAAGAAAGTTAATGGAGAAAACAATAGGACAATGACAATTCTCCTAAGTTCCATGTCAATAAAAGAGATAGGAAGAGTTTAATATATGAAGAGTTTAATATTATCAAACCGCATATGGAATATGAAAAGCTCTTAAGAACTACCATAAGGGCACAACACTTGTGAAGTATAGTATATTATAGATGTATGTGATTGAATGGGAGCTCTTCATAATGAAGGAGAATAAATCCACCATCAACATGACAAATAGACTCAATGCCATTTGTCAACAATATGAAGAAGTGTGGAAGAGTTCTCACCAACCATAAGGTAAACACTAAAATTTTTAAGATACATCCTATAGAGAATTTTGGGGAAAGGTAATGTAACATCCGAGAGTTTGACTAAGAGATTAGGAAGGTGCCAATCGATGTTCTTATTGACAAACTTCTCACTTATGAGATGGTTCTTAAGAAGGATGAAGAAAATGAGAGAGGAGCAAACGGTGAAAAAAAAAACTTTTATTTTCAAATCCATAAGTAAAGATAAATAGGTGGAAGAATGGACTAGTGAAAGTAATGAGAGTGATAAGGAAGAAAAAGAACTTACTGTGCTCTCAAGAAGGTCTAATGAGCTAATAAAGAGAAGAAAAGAAATAAGGAACCTTAAGAAAACATCATCATCACCTTACTTCAATGAGAATAAGAATGATGTAACTTGCTTTGAATGTGGAAAGTAAGGACATATCAAATCCGATTGTCCCAAGCTAAAAAAGAAGAAGAAATGGGACAAGAATAAAAAGATGAGCTTCAAAGGTACATGGGATGATGATTCAAGTGAACATTGATATGAGCATAATGGGTGAGCTTAAGTTCTTTCTTATTCTTCAAATTAGGCAAACCAAATAGGGCATCTTCACTAACTAAGCCAAAAACACAAAAAAGCTACTCAAAAGGTTTGTCATGGATGGATGTAAAGTAGAAAAGACTCTAATGAGTGCATCAATTAAGCTAAACAATGATGAATCGAGTAAGCCTATTGATGAAAACAAGTATAAAGGTGTGATTAGCCCTATCTTTATCTCACTGCTTATAGACTTGATACTATGTTTAGTGTTTGATTGTACGCTAGATTCCAATCATGTCCTAAACAATCATATTTACATGTAGTTAGAATAATCTTGAAATATTTGTGTGGTACATTACATTTAGGAATGTGGTATCTTAGAAATTCATCATTTAGGCTTCTTAGATATTTTGATGCGAATTATGCTGATAGTCTATTGGATAGAAAAAGCGCCTTGAAACTTGTCAATTTATTAGTGAATGTTTAGTTTCTTGATTTAGCAAGAAGTAAGTTTCAGTTGTCTTATCCACCACTGAAGCAAAATATATGACGGTGGGTTATTATTGCACTTAAGTTCTTTGGATGAAATAATAACTCTAGGATTATGGTAAAGATATTGATCACATTTCCATCAAATGTGACAACAGAAGTACAATAAATCTTTCTAAAAATCCCATTCAACACTCAATAAGTAAGCGTATTGACATTAGTTATCACTTACTAAGAGATCATGCACAAAATGGCTATGTGGTGTAAGAATTTATTGTCACCAATCACCAACTTGTGGATATTTTCATTAAACCCTTAAGGAAGAAAGGATGAACTTCATCTAAAGCAAACTTGGGATTTTTTATAGAAGCTTCATAGGGTGAAAATATATCTCATTATATACATATGATATTTATTAATGACTAGTTTGAAATGATTGACCTTTGATATGAAGTATTTGTTGTGTTTAATGTGTTAGATGAGTCAATTCAATATGCATTTGAGCTTTTTTATGCTTAATTGAATGAATTAATCATCAAAATATAAATTTGATCACACTATGTATGGACCACGTATTTTAAATTTGATTTTAAGTTGTTTTATAAATTTGGCTTTGAATTCATGACCAAGATTGAGTCATGGTCACTTTTTACAAGCCATATTCAAATTTTAAGCTTTTCTCAATTCATGCTCACAACCTTAGATCACTCCTATACAATTTTGAATTTCAAAATTCATTTACCATTTTCCTCACTCCTTTTTAAGAAAATTTTATTTATTACTTAGAATTTTTGGAATTCACGATTGTGACATGATAGTAATGATCGCGACTTGGCTGTAACCACTGGATAATACCTATTTAGTTATCAAATGGTGCATTTTCTCATTTAATGCCTTTTTAGTTATTTTTTGACCATTTTTTTTACCCCTTTTGTGCGTATTTAGACCTTCCTAACACCCCTCTATTACTCCTTACACCTTCTTTCATTAATCATCTTCCTTCTCTCAACTTTTGCTACTCTGTAACTCCATTTCATCACTTCAATTATTTCAATGGCTTTAAGGAACTCACAAGGGTGGAGAAGGGCAAGGGAGTTGCCCAATCTAGGCCTTCCTCCTCTCCATCTTATGAAGGGCATCACCAAAGAAGAAAAGGAGAGATATAAGACCAATTCAAAGAAGATAACCTAAACCAATAAGATGCCATATGTAAGCACATCAAATTTCACAATTATGCTCAAATAAGTGAAATCTTGCTTGCGACTCTATCATTTTAGCAATCATTGGGGGATCGAGAGGATGAAGGTCTTTACATTGTTAATGACCATAAAGTGTGGCACTCGTTTGGGTTAATAATGGATCCTTTTAGGCATTACATGACTTTAAAGTCTTAAGTCCAAAATGATGGTCATCGAGGGATCCTTTTAGCCCTTAGTTTTGGGTTTGGTCTTGGGTTTCTCTAAGGTATCCTAGAGCTTCTCATCTATTTCTTTGGCAATTTCCCTTGTATTTTGGGGATAGGTTTTGTGATTTTCATCATCGAGCTTGCATCCCAAGGCCTAAAACCCAGTGTTAATAGTTTGCTCCCTACTTTATGGGGCTTAAAAAACATCATTTCAAAAATGACTATTAGATAAGACACAACAAAGCATCAGTTATAAACTTGAATGCTAGATAAAGGATATAAAAGGATACAATTTTCTTAGCAGCTCCTCGAGTAAGTACTAAGCTTTTCAACAACCCTCTAACAAGTATTGGAGTTAGTCTCCTTAGCATCCTTTTAGCAAGTACTAAGCTTTTTGGCAGCCCTCAAGCAAGTACCAAGGTTAAATTTCACCTTTCTTTAGCCCTATAGCAAGTGCTACAATCAACCTCCTTAGCATCCCTCTAGCAAGTATTAAGCTTCTTAGTAGCCATCTAACAAGTACCAAGGCTAAATTTCACATTCTAGTAGCCCTTTAGCAAGTACTAGAGTTAACCTACTTATTAGCCTTATAGTAAGTACTAAGTTTTTTTTGTAGCTTTAGTAAGTAACAAGTTTGAATTTGGCCTTCCAGCAACCCTTTAGTAAGTATTGGATTTAACCTTATTAGAATTCTTCTAGCACGTACTAAGCTTCTTAACAGCCCTTTAGTAAGTACCAAAGTTGAATTTCATCTTCCAATAACCCTCTAGCAAGTGCTAGAGTTAACTTTCTTAGTAGTCTTCTAGTAGGTACTAAGCTTATTGGCAGCTCTTTATGTAACGACCGTATTCATATGACAAAACTCATATGGCTCTGATACCAATAAATGTAACGACCATTTCATTTATAAAACTCATACTATTCATGTCCACAATCTGTAATGCTACAATCGGTACCTATCAGAGCACTTAACATTTGAGATTTGCCCATCAGCCCCGCGATGTCATTCACATCGAGATTTGCACGTCTGCCCCGCGTATACTTGAGCCCTCTCTGATACCAAAAGTGTAACATCTAAATTCATTTGTCAAACCAATAATTGTGATACCCATTGTTCTCATTTGTAAATCAGCTTTGATACCAAAAATTGTAACGTCACAACGTGGCTACAACTGGTACCTATCAGAGCACTCAACATCTGGGATTTGCCTATCGACCCCGCGATGTCATACACACTGGGATTTGCACATCTGCCCTGTGTGTGCTTGAATCCTCTGATACTACCAACTGTAACTGTCACACCCCATTTAATAATCATTTTAAATTTCTCTTTAAGTCTATCCATTGTCATTTAAAAGACCTGATTAAATTTTTTTTTTTCATTATGTCTCTTGTTCACCACTTAGTAATTATTTAAAACAAAACATACATGAATAATCAAACTAAAATACTAACTGACTGCATACTGGCCCAACCTCTATTACACTGCTAGACAGCGACTTTGAAAAGTATACTGGATGCAATCTTTAGTCTTCTCTTCCTAAAATAAGATTTCATACAAAAGAGTGACTTTGCATACTCAGTAAGTAAATGCATAATGATACTTCAATCTCAAATAACGTAACAATATTTAAACATAAATAACACATCATCATATCCATGTACGAAATAAAGAGTTTTTCTTCTTAAATGCCACATAGGCTATTAAAGGTTATTGCCACATTTGATGTCATAAATTGCTGCCATATAGACTATAGATATCACTGCCACAAAGGCTTTCATTTTTAGTTGCCACATAGGCTATATATATATTGTTACCACACAGGCTATAGATCTCATTGCCACACAGACTATCAAAAGTTTCTGCCAAACAGGCTATTATAGTATTGCCACATAGGCTATCAAATGTTCTTACCACACAGGCTATTATATCATTGCCACACAGGCTATCAAATGATCTTGCCACCCATGCTATTATATCATTGCCACACAGGCTATTAAATGTTATGGCCACACAGGCTATTATATCATTGCCACATAGGCTATCAAATGTTCTTGCCACAC